>JAEMOT010003822.1:9551-65573 GCA_019297695.1 Apostasia ramifera | reverse complement strand
GCGTTTCATCTTGATTTTTTTTTTTTTTTTGATCATGCCTTTCATCTTTATTTGTCTTCAGTCCATCAAGATTCTCTACAACAAATGACTGAATGTGTGAATATATATATATATATATATATATATATTATTTATTCCGAAAACAAATAACTTTAAAAAAAAATTGTGGGTAAAAATCAAAATCCTAATAATTTTTTAGGAGGGGACCTAGATTTAAACATCAGCTTAATAAGGATAAATGAAAAAATGATGCCTCAATGACATAATTTCCAAAGTTAACCTGCATGAAATGGTCCTTTGAAGAATCTTTAACACAAAATATTAAAATACCTAATGAGTAAATATATCTTATAAGATAATCAAACTTCTAAATATTGAATATTGCAAAGTTAGTGTAGTATCAAAGGAAAACTCATCCCTGAATGCCTAAGATTATATTAATGTTATTAACATCTGAAAGAAAACCCACTTCCCAATTCTGAGAGACATTTACATAACAAGCTAAGAACTGCAGCCAGCGAGCCAGCCCTACAAGGATTTCCTTTCATCATTAAACCAACTCTACTAGAACAGCTCGATCTCCAAATCCCCCTCATTCTTCTTAAACTCGAGGCACTTACCACCTTCCTTCTTCTTGATCACTGTCGATGGCGGTGTCCCTGGATCATAGCTTCCCGGAACCTCCGGCGGGGCTGCACACCGGATCAAAGCCCAGTTCAGGCCTTCGAAGAATGGGTGCCTCTTGATTTCGGCTGCCCCCATCACCGATCCGATCCTGTTTTCTGGATCCTTTGCAAGCAACCCCTTGATCAAATCCTTGGCATTAGAACTTACTGCAGGTGTTTCTGGAAATTTAAGACTCAGGGATATCACATTAGCCAGGGTTTCTTCGTTCCCTGGACCCTTGAAGGGTGTTCTCCCAAAGAGCAACTCGTATAAAAAGATCCCATAGGTCCACCAATCCACAGCACTACCGTGCCCATCACCTCTGATGATCTCAGGGGCAAGGTATTCATGGGTACCAACAAAGGAGTTCGACCGGGCATCTGTTGGCTCGACAACAAGTTGTGGTAGAGGGGAGACCTGGGTCGTCAAATCAGATCTTATCTTCCGGCTTTTTGCAATAGATGAGGAGAGAAGACGGGGAGTAAAACAAGAAACTTGAGAGAATGAGGGATGAAGACAGTTTGGGTTTATGCAGCTGGACTCAGCACAGGGGCCTGACATCTTCTTTGCAGCCTCTTCCCTGTCTAGTGAAGTAGATCTGAGAAGGGTAGGGTTTACTGTGCAACGGAGCGAGAGATCAAAGTCAGAGAGCATTATGTGACCATCATCTCGAACTAGGATGTTTTCAGGTTTAAGATCCCGGTAAATTACACCAAGCATGTGAAGATATTCCAGAGCAAGGAGAACCTCAGCAACATAGAACCTGCACAAGCACACAGCTTTAGAAAGATGAAAACAAACGAAGCACGTTTCTTATAAACAATTCACATATGAAAATTTCTAACTTCCTCGTTGTGTCCTATAGAAAAATTGTCAGAAAAAGCTATAGATACTAGTGACATGACTCTAATCATGAACATAATCATGCATACAATACAATAGACTGCTACAATGCAGTTCTGCACTCATAACAGCTAGAACATAAAAGTGAAACAGATACACTTCAACCTGTGCAATTTTGGCACAGAAGAATCAAAGTAAAAGAAGTCTTGCTACATAGGTGCAAAAGTTATAACCATTTGGCTAACATTGCAAAAAGGAGCAATTACACACATAACACAAACAAATGGATACTACATATTAAACACAACTTAAAAAGCCATGATGGTACAGCTATTTGAGCCAGATAAAAGAATACTTGAAACATAGGTGCAAAAATCAATTTGGTGAAACCAGATGATCTTTACATACAAGATGACATAACTTTACATGAAAATTTCATCAAAAAAAAAAACTTTACATACAAAATTACCAAAAGAGAAAAAATTAAAGTACTGCAATTAAATGAATAATGATTGCGCAAGTAAAGATTTAACACCACTAAATGCATTGGCAATAAGATCAATTTGTGAAAAAAGTTTCACGAAGCCAATACAGGGTGGTTCTTAGGTGACATAGATATACATGTAGATGTATCATAAAAGTAACCGGATAACATTTTGGTTAAAAAAGAAAGAAGAAAAGGGATTATACTAAAGGTGAATTGCTTACAAGTTATACAAAGAAATTTGAATAAATTAGTACCAACAACTAGTGCACTGAACAAGATCAACTGTGAAAGAAAAAAATCATCGAGCCAAGAATCAGAAATTAAAATGTTGAAAGTCTTCGGAGTGATGGTTAATGGAGAAATAAACAAAGAAGCCATTAGGTTCTAAACTTCTGTACCTAGCTGCTGGTTCGGAAAATCTCCTTCCAGGTTGCCTCTGTCGAAGAACATGCAGATCACCACCAGGACAATACTCCATGACTAAGCACGAAAGGTTATCTGTTGTAAAATGTGCATACAGTGTTGGAAGGAACGGATGATCAAGCATTCGAAGAATTTCTCTTTCGCTTTGTGCCCGAAGCATCTTCTTTCTGCTCAGCAAGAATTCTATATCCATCACTTTCAGTGCAAACAAACATCCTGAACCAGTCAGCTCAGCAAGGTAAACTGTCCCAATATCTCCACAACCAAGCTTTTTAATAAGTTTGAAATCCATCAATCCCAAATTGCCATGCTGACGCATAAAGCGGCGAATAGCGACCCATTTTACATCCTTGGACATGTGAGGCCGAATAGAATTGCCACTGGAGCCACTCTGATTACTCTCTTCACTAATGCTAGTGCTACTACTATACTCACCGAGGCTGCTTATCGAGCTTTGGGAGCAATCACCCTTCTCTTTTAACTTTGATGTTCTGTTTATATTTGGACCAGTGGTCTTTCTGGAACTGCAGTTACTTATACTACCATCACCTCTATCAGTGGCATTTTCCTTGCTTTTGGTAATAACTGCATTGCCAAGCTTTTCTGCAACTATTGCTTCAGAAACATGCTTCTTGCAGACCATGTTCGTTGTACTTTGAACTTTTCCTGCTTCATTTTCTTTGACAAACCTATCAGAACTCACAGATGATGATAATGATGATGCTACCTGCGATCCTTTCTTGGTAGAAGACACATTGTTCCTAGATGTTGGCTTGCTAAAAGCAGATTTTGAAGCTTCCGTGTTAGGTTTCTTTTTCATTCCTAACTCGGACGTCGAGAAGGAATGGTGTCCAGATTTTGTCGACGAAGTGGCCATGACATCTTGGATTCTAGTTTTCATTCCTTTTGATGATAAAGCAGTATTATAAGTAGATGAGGCACCTTTGGATGTAGGAGCAATGACATCTTGGATTCTGATTTTCGCTGCATTTGGTGTTTTAGAAGCAGCCTTATTAGTACTTAATTCTGCATTACGTGGATCACAAG
Source organism: Apostasia ramifera (assembly GCA_019297695.1). Lineage (NCBI taxonomy): Eukaryota > Viridiplantae > Streptophyta > Magnoliopsida > Asparagales > Orchidaceae > Apostasia > Apostasia ramifera. The sequence continues at coordinate 62,107 of JAEMOT010003822.1, read as the reverse complement.
GTTGAGTTCCTTTTTGAGGTGAATGTATAGCCATGCTTTCCGATGCAATAGCTATTTCACGTAATTTTTGTTTTTCTTCCCCTAAGGAAACATTTGATTTGCTCCCCTCAACAATCATCGAGGCAAACAATCTTTTGATCGACGCAGCTTCGGAAAGGCCGGACAAGCCAATTGGTTTTACTGACCTCTTCATAGCAGCCTGCTCTGAAGCCTGAGAAATGCATAATCTTCTCAGAGCCTGCTTCAGGGTTACGGATTCGGAAATCCCAATACCTGATGCCTGTGATGTGCCGACGCTAATAGGTTTCTTAGATGTATCCTTCTTCTGCATTTCATTAGCCTTATAAATGGAAGAGCCAAATATTCTAGGCGAGGTTCGTAGATCAATGGCTTCAATTAAACGATTAAGATCATCATCAACTGGATAACCATGGGATTTTCCTTGACATTCTCTCGACTTAATTCTTAATGGCTTTGGCTTGTTAAAATTGAACTCTTCAATAGATTCAACTATCTCAGAATAACTGGCAGAGGCAGCCATTGTTCGGCCAAGAAATTCAAATCATGGAAACAACACAACTACCCCAAATCTGAGGAAAAGATAAGATGAATAATCACCATAGTCAACACGTCACATACACATCTAAAGAGATGATCTTCATGCATGTTGTTTGAAGATTCAAAAATGAGGTTGAACAATATTTTATTGCCAAGTTAGCATCCAAGCCTGTATTTAAAAAAAAAAAGCTGTCATAAAACAAAAATAGGCTGTCTACAAATATTAGATGTTGGAGATCCTGCATGCCTATTACGCCATACTGCTATAGCAACTTGGCAATGATAACATTATGCAAAATAGTAGTTCATTACTAAAACATACAAGGATTACTAAAAGCATAGCAGAAAATAATTAAAAAATACCAACTAGAGTTCGATTTCTATGTCCACATACTATATAGCCTTAAAAATGGATCAAAGGATAACGATAGCATCCAAGCCTGTATTAAAAGAACCAAAAAAAGCTGTCATAAAACGAAATAAGGCTGTCTACAAATATTAGATGTTGGAGATGTTGTAGATTGTTTATTGCCATACTGGTACAGCCAACTCAACAATGATAAAAATTGTGAAGAAGTAATAAAAAAATGTAGCATAAAATGAAAGAAAAAGTCATCAATTACAGTTCCAATTTTATGTCCTCATACTATATAGCCTTGAAAACAAATCAAAGGATAGAATGATAGAATGATAAATTCTGTTTCTTCAACAGAAATTGGTTTAATTCACAAGTGTACATAGCTCTTAAACAGGAACTGCTACTAGAGAGCTAAAATACCCGATGTGCAACACAATGGCGCTAGTGTCATCAATCAAATTACTTGCCAAGAACTAAGGACATAGACGAATCAGTGTTAATTTAGACACCATCCCTCGCGCATCCCATAAGAGCCTTAAGGAACAGAAAAGATAAGCTATGCTGCTAAAGAAAAATTCACTAATGAGCAAAACCTTGCTATAAGTGAACCAATGGCTCTCCTAAACCATTTAACTGCCAACGCCTAACTATTCTCTAATCTGCAGAAAAATCTAACAAGGTTTCACAGAAAAAAACTGTATCAAACGTCCAGCAGATTTTGTGTTTCTGAGCCGCGCAACAAAAAATCAGCCAATATTACACAACATAAACAATCAAACTAAAAAAACTTAATAAGCCCTTCAGCAAGGCTAGTTCTTCTAGGATGAGCCTATAAGATCACGTAGAACAAAACTATGAAAAAGAAAAAATCCAACATTAAGATGGCGGAAGAATCAGTGGCTACAGATTGCTCTGATCTTTGAAGAAAAGACAGCTGATATATTTTCAGGTTTTAAGGTCTATTGAGACGAAAAATTTGCAACTTTAAACCACTCAAATGCGCTATCATGTTCTCCACTAGCCCCAGAGATCTTACTCAAGGATTCTCCAATACGGCTTCTCCAGTTCCAACAAGGAAAGAAGCGTTCTAGAAGCAACCAAGAGAAGCAGATCTTTCCTTTCTATACTGAAAGGATACATTAACTCTCTGATCTACAAAGCATAGAGCAGCACAAAGCTATCGGGCCTTGAAGACACGAAGTAAGAAACGGAACAATCAAATCGATAGTAAAGATCCACGAAACGAGCAAAGATGCTACGCTGCAACATCAAAATCCCAAAATCCCAAAATCCCATCGCAGACACGGAAAAACATCAAATCCTAGCTCCAAGCGGGGAGAAACGCGGGGCATCAGTCTCTCCTTTCCATCCAACAGCAAACAGATAACGGACATTCTCGAGAAAGGCGAAAAGAGAAGGGTACGCTGCCGGACCTTAGCCGCCACAAGATGGCATCAGATGACCGCTCCGAAGTCCGGGAGGCTCATCACCGCATACACTGCCACAATCTGCCAGGACTACTAAGCTGAGGTCACCGACGCCCAATGCTAGGGTTAGAGTTAGGGTTAGGTTTAGGGTTCGGATAGGGAAGAAGAGGCCAGGTGGAAGGCGGCAGAGAGCAGGCACATCACGAGGAGCAGTGCAAAACTCAGAGCAGAGGAGCGAGAAAACCGGAAAGGAACAAATGCGCAAATACATTTTGAATTTTTTCCGAAATAACAAAAATTATGAATACGGTTAATTGCTTCCTGGTCCTTGTTGTAGTAGAATACTGATACATTGGTCCTACATTTTAATTTTGGTCCCATACACTACTTAAAAATCACGATCGTCATGTCGTATGAACGTAAAACTATTTGATATTTAGAGAAGCTAGTTTTCTACTAGACTAAAGAGCACTATGTTAGGTTCACTATTGAAATTAATTATTTTGATTTTTTTTATTATCAAAGAAAGATAAATTAAAAAATACTAATAAAAGATATTTTGATACTAATTGTAAAATAAAATACTTTTTGTCTTATTAAGTAAATAGTAGAAATAATATTATTATAAATTTATCTTTACAAAAAATTATCATATAACAATATATATTTTATAGAATAACGATTATAAGTTTTTATGAAAGTATGGATGAAAAAAATTATTTTTAAGTGATTATTTTTTAGAAATTATGCCCGAAATATTTTTAATGATGTTTCAACTATTTAATGTGTAGAATGAAATGTACTCATTCTCATAAGAATTTATTGTTAAAAAGGAGGTAGATGATTGTTGAATATTTTGGGAGAGTATTTTAATGATTTTAAAGATTATTAAAGAAGAATTCATCATATAAAAATATTTTTTAAAATTTAAAAAAAATATATTAGACTTGATATTAACAAAATAAATAGAAGCATTTTAAAGATTAAGGATTTCCAATAATATGGATTAAACTGAAAGGCAGACTTGAGGATCTTGTTTCACTTAAAAAAAAAATGCTTGAGGACTTATATTGAAATGAATTAAAAGATTAGAACTTATATGTAACTATACTATATGTTAGGACCTGAAAACAATAACAAGGAAAAGGATCCATCGGTTATAAATCTATCAGCGTTATTTCAGTATCACATCCGCGGGCCCACGTATAAGGGCTTGAGGGCATTATGTTTGGACTATGCGTCAAAAATAGGCCTACTATGGTATTAAATTACCGTTTATGCCACCGGGTTCATTCAATAAGTTCCCTCGTTTCACATCTGCAATCGGAGAAAGGATGGGTGTTTCTGTCATTTTAACTTCCTATTAATTAATATACTCACAATTTTATTTTTTTTAGTTACAACTGTTATAATATTGCAATTAATTAAACTATTTTTATTAGTGATTGGATTTTATTCGTGCAATGCTTAGCGGTACTTTGAAGAAAAATAGTTTTTTTAAAAGAAAATTAGTATATGGGCAAATTACACTCAGGTCCTTTAGTTTAACACTTAATATTACACAGGTTCACATCTTTAAAATTATAACATCGGGATCCCTGAGTTTTAATAAATTATCAAATGGGTTTTTTTTAAATTTTTTATAATTAAAATTTTTTAAAATTACTGTTTTACCCCTGCCCCTCTCTCTCTCCTCCTGATCCGGCGCACGCCCGCGGGCCGCGTCAGCCGGCAAGTGGCGCGGCCGCCGATGGACAGGCCGCGCGGCCCACGCGCGTGCGCCGGATCGGGAGAAGAGAGAGAATGACAGGGGTAAAATGGTAATTATATTAAAATTTATATTAGATTAAAAAATAATTTTTATAGTATAATTTGTGTAATTATGAAATAAAAAATTATTTCACCAATCTCACACATGTATTAAAAAAAAGTCATGACTTCAAAATCATCCAAAATGATTTGACAAAAAAATTATGATTTTATTATTATTGGACTATTTCAATTCAAATAGTCCAATCTCCATCTTCTCGTCTCTCAAATGCAAGGAAACACCATGTTTGACGCGAGAACTAAAATCAGGAACAAAATGATACTAATTTAAAAAATAACAATAATAATAATAATTTTTTTTTTTAATCATTTTACACAAATTCTAATATAAGATAACATTATTTTACTTCAAATACTCAATAATTTTTAATAAAAATATCTACTTTATTTCACATCCTAGACCAAAATATTATAATCAACTATTTTGGTCTAGGATGTAAAATAAAATAGATATTTTTATTGAAAATTATTGAGTATGTGAGGTAAAATAATATTTTTTTATTAAAATTTATGTAGAATCATTAAAAAAATTTATTTATTATTATTATTATTTTTTTTTTAAATTAGTACTATTTTGGTCCTCGCACCAAACAGGGGTCTGTAAATACATAGTCTTTCTTAGAAATAAGCAGATCTTGAGATCCAGTTCTTGACTTACCTTATACCTAATAACCATATACTATTCTTATCCTTAGTTAAGAGTTTTCAAGTTACTTCAAGCCTCTATGATTTTTTTTCTTATCGAGTAAGATTTTTCACATAATAATTCTGGTGTTCATCCTCTCTTTCTCTCTCATCTTTTTTTTTGAGTTTCATCATTAATCATATTATTTGAAAGAAAACTTGCTAGGTGATTGAGCTAAGTTTTTTTTAGTAAGACAAAATCGCACATTAGCATCTTTAGTGCACTCGTTGAGATGCATAATGGATGGGAGATGTTCTCGAAGCAGTAAGCAAATGAGATCACGTAGTGCAAAAATAATCATTGCAAGCAATGAAGAATTTGTCACTCCATGCAACCAAGAGAAGGCTCATCCCCCTCTTCTCTTTCTCTTATTCTTGTGGAAGGAGTCAAGAAGTGGTTTGGTGAACTACATTCATTAATTGATGCATTCATTAGAGGTTCGAGGAATGATCTAAAATGTGTCATCAAATTACTTATGGTAATATATCCTTCTCTAAATATTCTAACTGTCCCATTAATGATATTGGTCAAGCTTACACCACTAACACCACTGCTTCTTCCTCATCAATTGATCGCGACACCTTGTGAGATTACCTGATAATCCACCAAGGCTACTTGTGAGATGGGACTCATTGATATTAATTCTCTACTATCCACCAAAATCCGTGTGTAGTGATTAATGGATGGCTCTAAAAATTCAAAACTTCTTGGAATACAAGGGTGATGCCGATCCATAGTGATATGCTTGTGTATTTAAGATCATGATCTCATACACCTTATTGATGACAACATATATCATTTTTTCATGACGACTTTTAATGAAGATGAGCAAGATTGGTTAGCTACCTTTCTACTAAGAAATTTTTATGAGTATGTCTAAATGAAAAGAGAGCTCTTTTTTGGTTCGCAGTTTGTAAAAGCACCATGGGATGAAAATATTCTTCTTCGGTATCCTTCAAAATCCCGGTGATGTCTTCATTTATTTTATACTCGATTTCAGAAGGTATATACTAAAATGAAAAAAGCTAAAGAACACTTTCACCATTAAGGGCTATAATTGGGCTCATACTATAGTCTTTTGTGAGAATATATGAACTAAAAGAATGCCTCGTTAAAAAAAAAGTACGACACACAAGAACTACCTACAAAAAGCTACTATTAAAAAAGCTTTATTAACAACAATGAGCATGCTCACTCCTATATAAGAATTCCAATAATTCCTCACCTCGACAAATGCACCTAAATGTGGTCAAAGCTAAGAAGAATAATGATCATCTCTAGCCCTACTAGCTCGTGCTTGGTTTCATCTTTATCGGATGGTGCTCTCACACGTATAGAAAACTATTGATTTTCACCACTAATTTCACTGTCAATAATGGTTCACTAGAGTGCTCTCGCTACAAACTTCATAGTAGCCTTGCTCCTCAGCTAGTATCCTCTCAGTAGCAACATAACATAGTCAGTAACACCAAATACATAATTGATTAAATATAAAAAAAAATCAAATTTTTATTCATTTCTCTTTCCCACTCTCCTCAATTAAATATAGTAGAGCTGTATAGCAAGCCAATTTTATTAGGTTCAGTCAGCCAAACGTTTAACCGATTAAGAGTGGGATTAGGGCTGGCAATTTTATTCGAAAGTCGAAAATCGCTCGAAACTCACTCAATAAAAAACTCGACTCGAAATCGATTCGAGTCATTTCGAGTCGAGTTTCGAGCTATTCAGTGTACTCGAAATTATTTTGAGTCAATTTCGAGTTTGGCTTGACTCGTTCTAAAAAAATCGAGCTTACTCGAAATAAAATTATTTATTAAATTTTTTTTATTATATTATAAAATAGTGGCACATTGAAAATTGAAAATAGAAAAAAAAAATTAGTTAAAGTGTAACTATTTTAAATGTGTTTTTTTTATTATGTAATTTAAAATTATTCAAAAACTGAAATCGATTCGAAATCGACTCGAACTCGAGTTAAATTGAGTCAAGCTGACTCGACTCGAAATGATTCGAGTTCAAGTCGATTTCGAGTCTTATTGAAATCGAAATTTTTGAGTTCGAGTATACTGAAACTCGCTCGAACTCGACTCGATGCCACCCCTAAGTGGGATGCTATGTTAGCAGTGGGCCCCACCAGTGCTGACGTGATAGCCCCCCATTGACATTGCTTGTATAGAATTAAACGGAAAATGCAAAATTATTTTGAAATTATAATTATTATTTTTTAATATAATTTGAAACAACTTTTGAAACTAAAAAAAAAAACTCACAGTCCGTATGAAAAAGAAATTTTAAACTGAGTTTCTGTTTGCCAGCATTTTTGAAACTACCTTTATTTTAAAAATGTGCACGACTGAAATGACAGAATTAGCCCCTCGTTTTCCCCGATCTCTGCAATTGCATGAAAGTTCGTGAGGGCAATATCGTCCGCTCGGGAACTGGCTCTGATGGATTCTGAGCTGCCAGCATGCAGCTTGCAATAAAGATTTGACCAGGCCTGCAGAATACAAAGAGGGCTCTGCTTTTTTGCAGAACATTTTTTATTGCATTAATTTCTTTTTTTCAAATTTTCAATTCTTTTCCATGTTCAGTCTTCTCAATTTTGATAATAATAATAAAAAAAAAATCTTCTCAATTTTGCTCGACTTTGTTGATGGTCTAACAAAATTTTTTTGATAGTATTAGCTTATGAAAATATCATTAGGCTTTTCTACCGCATTACTCGTTCAATGCCCACTCAATACATACTATGAGGTCTCGTTTGATTCGAGCTTTTTTTTTGAACAAGAGAAAAAAAATATTTTATTTTTTAAGTTTAATGAGAAAAAAATTTATTTTAATATTAGAAAGTGTGTAAAATGTAAAATACTTTAAATTCTAATATTCGTATGTGCATTAAATGTGAAATAAAGTTGATTTTTATAGTTGAAAATTTATGTTGGATAAAAAAAGTAGCTCCAACCAAACGAGGCCTGAAGGTAGGCAGCTGGCCCACCTATAAAATGATATTTTCTTGTGAGAAAATATCATTTCACGTTATTTTCTTATCATTTCAAGTTATATTTTTATCATATAATTGCATACACACACAAAGTTAAAAAAAGATCAATATAAAATAACAAAATATCTTTATAAAATTAAAAATTAAATAGTTTTTTATAAATAGGTTTTGATTTAACAAATTTTCTATTGTTAAAAAAATTTGGTTTTACTCATCTCAGTTTTATGTTAGAAATATTATATTAAAAAAATTTTCTATTGTACAACACACCAGAAATATTTTTTCATTTTATCTTACTACTTGAATCTTGCTAATAATATCATTATCTATTTCACCATCATTTTATTATAAAATATTAACGAAAATAATATGATAATCTTAAAGAAAGATTTTTTGCTCATTTAATTCTTAAATTTAAGTAATTACATGTTATACTAAATTTTAAAAATATAATTACGAATTACATCCCTTTCATTAAATTAGAAAAGATGCAGCACTTCATCTTATTTAACGAAAGGAAGATATAACCATTTATCGATAAAAGGGGGTGAAATTCATAATTATAACTTTAAAATATTTAGCTTTGTAGGTTGAACGAGTAAAAAGCGCTTTTTGTGCAACATACCTAGGGGGCGATAATTCGAGTTAACGGGTCAAGTTTGATCCTTTTTTTCTACCTAACCTATTTAAACTTACCTTGAACCTAACCTATTTATCAAACGAGTCAAATATCAAAGATTTGTAGCTAACCAAACCTATAAACTACTTTATTATAATTTTTTAAGTACAAAAATTAGATAAATTCAATATTTTTTACTTTGAACTAATAAAATCATAAAATTATAAAATTTAATCAAGAACATTAAAAATACAACTAAATTATACAATATATTTATAATAATTGATATTAAAATTAAGGGCAAATTACGCACGGATCCTTGAGTTTAACGCTTAATATTGCGCAGTCCACGTTTTAAAAATTATAATATCGGGCTTCCTGAGTTTTAATAAATTATCAAATGGGTCTTTTTTATTTTTTATTATTAAAATTTTTTAAAATTACCGTTTTACCCTTGTCATTCTCTCTCTTTTCTCGACCCGGCGCATGCGCACGGGCCTTGCTGCCGCCGGCCTATCCACCAGCGACCGCGCGACTTGCTGGAGGCCGCCAGCAAGTTGCGCTGGTGCCGCGCGCGTGCGCCGGATGGGGAGGAGAGAGAGAATGACAGGGGTAAAACGGTAATTTTAAAAAATATTAATTATAAAAAAATAAAAAAAACTCATTTGATAATTTATTAAAACTCAAAGACCCCAGTATTATAATTTTAAAAATGTGAATCTGTACGATATTAAGCGTTAAACTCAAAGACTTGGCGTAATTTACCTTAAAATTAGTACTAAAAAATATAATAATTTTAATAAGCAGGTCATTGAAGAGTCATGATCAAATTTAAAGAAAATGAAGGGGGGCCTGAATCTCCAAACACCACCAGAGAAAGGACAGGCCTAGTTCCATTATTTTGGAAAAACAAAATGAGTTTAATGTTTGCTATTTGTGATGCAGCATCTCATATTTTAAGTACAAAATAAAATACAAATTTATTAGAACTATGAGTGAAAAATAGAAATTAAAATTTATAAGTTAAATAATAAAATAATTATATTAAATATAAATATTATTTTTAAAAATAAAGATAACATTTGGTCTACTCTTTCATTAGCTAATAACAATGAGAAAAATTAGGAGGAGTTGAAGGACTAAATTTATAATTAAGAGCAAAAATTGAAAGATTAGAATTTATTATTAAAATGTTTTTGAACATAATTATAATTAATATTAAATTAAATTTATTTAGAAGGCATTTGATTTAATATTATTTTTATGTTATATTATATTATCTAGAGAAAATAATTATTTAATTTAATGATATTTATAATTAATTTTTTATAAAATTATAAAATTATTAGTCAAAAAATGACATCTAAATGTCATGATATTTAAGAGAGAAAGAGGGAGATGAGAGGGAAGAGAAAGAGAGCAGAATGGTCTTAAGACGAGTAGACGACACGACAGGAGAGAGAGAGAAAGAGGAAGAGAGAGAGAAGTGGGTTGAGAGGGAGAGCCCAGAAAAATTATTCTTTAAAGTTTTCAAAAACTTATATTTGGAGAGAAATTATATGAAGTTCGTGAAAATCTAATTATCATATTTTTCTCGTGATTTAACTTGACATGAATATAAATTAAGTTCAAAAATAATTATTTATTATTTTAAGTTAAATAACTTATTATTCTATGATGTTGATTGTTTATATATTTTTGTGATTATATTAAATTTTATATATATAATACTTATGAATATGCTGTATGTTGAGAAAATATATTTGTTATGAAATTATTAAAAATGCTGCTAAGATATCATATTAAAAAGAGAATTGAGTACTAACCTCTAAGAATATCATGTTCGAATTGAACCTACAATGGCTCATGGTCAATGAAAGTGAATAGTGATTGCCAAGGTTTTGAAAACCGAACTGGTTTTAAAATCGGTAAACTGAAAGGTTCAAGGTTCAATGATCGAATCGGGTTCGAACCGGGATGATGTAAAAATTAAAAAACTGATAAAATATAATGTAAATATAGTTGAGATATATATTATTTATACATCAATACAATAATTAGACATAAAATAAATATTTAATAATTAAATTTAACAAATAATATCTTGTGTCAATAACCCAAAAAATAATTCGAAGCAAATCGAAGTAACAATAACCCAACAAAATATTCACAAATCACAAATTGAATACAATATTTAGTACATCATTAAAAGATCTGAACAAATAGTATGCTTTGTCAATACTAAAATACTAAATCATTTCATTATTTCATATCACTAAAATACTAAAATACTAAATCATTTCGTGAGGATGAGGGTTGGAGAGGACAGTGCGAGGCAAGGGGAATCGCGAGTTCGCGACTGTCGCGCGAGTAGAGGCTGCAGAACGAAGACTGAGTTAGGAACCTAGGGTTTAGAAATTTTTTTTTAAAATTTTAAACTCAACTGGTCCAGCCGTATTGGTTAACCGGTTGACCAATTGAACCGCGATTTAGACCGATTTTGGCCGGTTTTAAGCAGATCCGGTTATAAAATTAAACAGGGTTGGCTGACGGTTCACGGTTCAACCGATTGAACCAGCCGATCCGGTTCGATTTTTAAAACCTTGGTGATTGCCAGATAATATCTTAAGAGAAAGAAATCACTAAAATAATATACAACTCCTGACAAAAAATTTTAGGAATAAAAAAAAAAGCACATGACTCATTTCATATTAGAAATTAGAAAGATTTGTAAAAATGTGATTAATATACATATACATATATATATATATATATATATATATATGACCTGTGAATTAACATAAAATTAAAATGATAAAAGTCTAATTAGATTTTTGTGTATGTAATTTATTTTATTTAGCTTGTTGAATTAAATTCATTTATTGAGTACTATGGTAGAATTGACGCCATTTTTATAGTATCAAAATTACAGATTTACAAGTATAACACAATCACGGGCTAAGATAACGAAAGACAATTGGTGAAATATATTTTCTTATATTTATTTGTAAAAAATATTATTTTGTGATAAATAGGAAAAGTTAGTTAACCCGATATTCGGTTGCCATTAGCTCAACCTTGAATATTCGTGTTTTTGGTTAGTAGCGGCTGAGATGTTACAAGTGATAATTTTGAAAACAGCTAAATAATCAAAGAAATTAATAATTAATTCTAAAAAAATTAAATGCATTTTAATAAAACTGATCAATAAGAGGGAAATAAAGGAACCAGCAAGAGGGCAAACAAGGAAATGTTTTAAAATTTTCAACATGTTTAATTAGTAAAGAAAACTCAACAAATTAAAAGTTGAGAAGAAGAATGGATAAAGGAAGATGAAAGAAGAGAAAGAATAAAGTTTTTATGTTGAGAAGAAGAAAGCACGAAGAATGATGAGGGAAGAACAGAAGAATAAATTACGAATTTTATGTAGAGATGAATGGAGATGAAAGAAGTAGAAGATTAGGTCCTTATGTTGAAAAGAAGAAAGGATGAAAGAGAGAATGGAAGAATGAAGAGGAGTAGATACCTTAGCACTTAGGACGAGGATAAGGCAGCAAAATTCTGGCGTGCCAACAACTACTCCTAAATGGGAGGGAGGGAGAGGGAGAGGGAGAGGGAGAGAGAGAGAGAGAGGTCCATAAAATTAAAATTAGGGTTTATTCGACTGGACCATATAATTTCAAGGCTGAATCAATCCAGTTAGTTCATTTAAAGTTGAATTGTATCCCAAAATGTTTTGAAGTATCCCAGAAATGTTCATGACTTGTCTAGATATGTGATATTTTTTTAATACAGTTTTTATCATATTCAATACGTGTCCTAATGTGTCCATGTAGTGTCGGTGTGTAACACACGTCAGACGCTCGACACAGGGCCCCCTTAAAAGTGCTCGTGCTAGAGAATCATAAAAAAAGAAATATCCATGCTTTATAGGTTTGTAACTGATCATGCAAATCCATAGCAATATAACGTTTAATGAACAACCGGAAAGTTGAATTATGTGCAAACAAACCACTGATACGTGACAATCAGTAAGACCATCTTCACTAAGAAAAGCAGCAACATAATACTGCAAGTATTGCACTATACCTTTCTGTACGGTTTGGTGGCTGCACGTCACAATGATAATCGACACAGATGTCCACCAGAATATGCGAATCAACATAGCTGGCAATCATTTTCTGTTGAAAATTTGGCTTAAGGACGTTTTCTAGAACTCTAAGAACAACCAAAGGGAAGAAGACTGTAGTCTTTGCTTTTAATCCTCATCTAAATCTTGAAACCATGCACATAAAAATGGAGCACAGTCGCTGATGAACAATTACTTGGAGTTGAAGCATTGCTCTTCAATATAAATAAGCAAAGAGGCTGCTAAATTTATAGCTCCGAAAAACCTGTTTGAGTGGAAGCAACTTATCAGGAATTAATCATATGAAAGTAAATAATACTCTAAATGAATATATCATAAAAGAATATGAAGAAGCAGAATGAAAAAAAGAGCGAGAGAGACCCTTCATACAGATATGCTAACTGCTAACTCTTCTAGAATTCAAGACATGCACCAAGTGAGGTTGTGCGTGTAGAAAAAATTAATATAAGCCTTAGAATGTGTTGATTTTAAAACGAATCCAAGTTGATTTATAATTAACTTCTTAGAAATTCAAAGAGATCTATACCAGTGTTCAGTAAGGAATGATTATTGTTAATTAAATATTTTAGTATGAGCGCTCGAACTCGATTCGAGCTAGATTGAGATCGACAAAACTCAAGTCAAGCCGGCTCAAAATCTAACTAAATGAGCCACGAGCTGATTTTGAGCTGTATAAATATTTATCATCCAATTTCAAGCTAATACTATCTCAGCTTGAAATTTTAAGGCAACTCCAAATCCAAAATATATTTCAAATAAGCCTTGCTCAAGTAATAAAGTTGAAGAGAATCTACAAAGCCATAAAATTAAAATTTTATTTATCTGTACATGCATCTAAGCCTAAAAACTTGATATTAACTTACTTAAATTAACAAAATTTAATTAGAAGCCTCTCTTTCAATTGTTCTATCCTTAGGAATCATTGTTCGGAACAATTGATGGTTCTGATCAATTGTTCCTAAAGAACAAGTTGGCTTTAGCATTCTTCCTTCCGGGCTTTTAACTCTACTTTGATTTTATTTGTATTAACCTTAAGGTCTATTATAATCTTACATTTGCTCCCTAGTGTAAAGCTTCTTTTTGGTTTTGGTAGGGTTAGAAAGTCTGATTCTATAAAAGCGCTCATTTATATTCTTTGTAATTTTTGACCAATATTTACTAGATTTTCTTTAGTAAATTTCCTCGGATATGAACAGAGAATGGACATAGGTCACTTTTGTGATTGAACAGCATATCATGTGTTCACTTTTTTTTACTACTTAGCATTTCTACGTTATTATTTTGGTTCGAATGTTACGATTTCCATGCTTCTTACAAAAAGGTCTTGTGATAATGCCTTCATTACTTCAATTACTTTGATGATTTAATTTGGGTGCTTTACGAACTCAAAATTACTACTTTATTACAAGCACTAAAGATAAAATCATTAACTCTAATATAGTGATCCCTTCAAGCTACACTATCCGTTTGCCCTTCAGTTGCATTGTTGGAGTAAGCAATATTGAATTTTATTAAGTGCTCTTTCTGCATTTCCTTATAGTTATGTGATTGCGATTATACATCTATTCCAAAAAAGCGGTGACTCGTTTGTTGGATTTAGCTTGAATGTGGATGGTTCTACTTTTGTTGAACAGAAACCAACATCGGATGATGAATTTCAGACAATATCACCTGCTCTTTCATAAGTTGTGGAATCAAGTTATCTTAAACATTTACCTTATATGCATAACTTAGATGTAATTTATATGTATTATAATTGTACTCTTCTTATTTTCAGGCAATGCCTAATAGCAGGAATGATGCTTGAAAGTGCTAGGATTACAATTGGAATGAGAACTTAAACCAATGTCTCCTTCCTGATAAAAAAAGGATAATCAATGTCTGCTTTATTTCACGTGATCTTTGACTATATATTATTTTTGTATACACCCTTTCTTAATATATTTAATGCTACAAGGTGGATTTTATTATAAAAATGTTGAGAACTTTCTTAAAACTGTAATACAAATATTATTACTATGTCAAGTTATTACTGTTTGTGTTCATATTTATTGTGTTAGTTTAATATAATACATTTTTGACCATATAATAATAACCTGAGTAACCCACCAAACAGATTTTAATAATAACTCAAGCAAATCTGGGTTAACAAATAAACATAAATTTTTAACTAACCAGACTAACCTAGTACTAACCGAGTTATACTAACCTAAATCGAACCCTGTACCAAACAGAGCCAAAGTGTTAAACTTTAGAATAAACACACTTACTCTAAGAGAAAAAACAATTTCAGAGAATAAACACACTTATTCATGATCTAAGCAGGTTAAATCCAGATCCAGAGTTCTTTAACCAACTTGGTTTTGTTTGAATAGGAACTAATGTCCTTTGAGAGATTCTGAGGCCTTGACACAATAGACATATTGAAGACACAAAGAAAGAGTTGTTCTGAAAAATGTTAAGACGATGGATAACCAAGGCAGCAAGTTTGGTGACCTAATAAAGATGATCTTGCTATCATTACAGAAATCTTCATAGAGTTCAGGCTTGGTCATGAGACAAAACTTTCAATCTCCTCCTCATTGCAAGGAAGAGAGCCACTATGCATGCTGTTCTTACAGGTTGAAGCTTAAATCTATTTAAAGTTAGGATCAGTAAATGCCTCACAAATCAAAATTACAGAAATAAAAATAGAACTCATTCACCATTAATCACCTACAATCAAGGAAATTGCTCATAATTGCAATTTGTAATATTCAAATCCTAACAGTTTATCCATTATCTACCTCCTCATGGCACTTGTGAAGAACTGAAGTTCCTTTCTTATATGAAGTAAGTAGGTACAATTAGAATAAGCTGGTTCTTCTCATTGCATAATGCCCTTCATGACAAAATTCATCCCATCGTACATTTAAAAAAATCGAAATGATATACTTTGCAGAAAAGAATTCCCACTTCATTCATTTCCGTTATAAATATCACCTAAAAAACACAGAATACTATCAAAATAAATACAATAAAGAAAAGGAAGTAAACACCTGAGACCTACGTCATTCAAGCTCGTATTAACAGCAAGCCAACCTCATTATTACATGGAACAACGTAGGCAAGTAATGTGGAATTTACCTCAAAACTGCAGCTACAGATCATCCACTAGTTTTCTTGGCATGTAGATTTTGCTGTTCCTCAGCTTCCAAAGGAGTGGATGTGTCGTTTCTGATCCTCTTGATCTTTGGGCTTGAAAGCCCTCTATGTGTAAAATCATACATCGAAAGCACCTGATTATCTGCAAAATTAAACGCCCTTTCCATGCTATTGATGCATCTCTCTACTGGGTAATCCCCGTAGCTACCACAAGGCTTACAACCAACAAAATGGGTCACAAAAGGCCACCTTTCATCTCCCAAACCCGGATGGTGCTTCTCCATCATCTCCTCAAACTTATCCACCAAACCAGCCCAGAACCCATGGAGATAGTAAGAATTCTCAATGCAGACCTTAGCTCCCCACCTGTCCTGCTGAGAGAGCAGAAGATATATGATCGCGGACTGGTCATCGGCCTCGAAGGCAGGCCGGCCCTTCAAATTAGCAGTAAGAATCCGGCCAGCTTCGTCCCTCACTGGCCCCTTTGGTCCCATAGGGGCTCACGCATCCAGTAAATCCAGCGACCACTGACAATTCCGGAAGAGGAAACTTCCAGTATTGAGCGCGATCCACGAATGCTGCTCAAAGAGGAGGTCAGGATAACCATGAATAACTAGATTATAGTCCTCGTATTTGCTCAATGGAATCTCGAAGGCCATGTCGGTGAAGAGTGCGTCGCTGTCCATCCACCAGATCCACTCCACCTCCGGGTGCGAAAGCATAAGGCGGCGGATTAGGGGAAGCTTTGCCCAGTACCCAGCGAGCTCAAGGTCGAGGTGAACCATGTTGTAGACGATCTCGATACCGTGGAGGCGACAATAGTCGATCTTGTTCTTGGTGGCCTTGAGGAGATAGTGGTCGCCGATCGGATTGTCGCAGGGATTTGGCTGCGATCCAGTGACCAGCAGAATCTTCGGCTTGCCACCGGTAATGCGATTTGGGAATCCAGGATTCTGGCTCATCCACTGCTTCCGCTGCTCGTCCCAATCGGATATCTTTGGGCCGAGCGTGTACCTCTTACCGGCAGCGTACGCCACAGCATCGGCGCCGGAGAGCGTGACATTATCAACAGTAGTGATGTTGGCAGAAGCCGCGGCCTCAGAGAATCGAAGGGCGCCGTCATCGTCGGGGTCGGAATCGGAGCGAATCTCAATGAGGATGCGCTCAATGTCCTCGACGACCTTTTGATCCGACCCCGCGTCAGAGGCGCCGCCGAGGTTTCCGACGCCTACGGTACCGCGCAGGACAAGGATGGTGACGAAGCCACAGAGTATCGTTATCTTAATATTGCTGAAAGTCTTCTGGATCTGCCGGCGACGAGATCCGGAGCCGGACCTCGTTGTCGGCAGCCCCGAACCGTTCGCCTCCTGGCCCATTCCCGTTCGGCCCCTGCCGCCTCCGCCACGTCTCTCTCTCTCGCACACAAATTGGCAGCTTGATAACCTCGTTCGTCTTCGACCTCACCGGAAGGTGGAAAAGCGCCGCCGCACAAGCTGAGCCCTGAGGTGTGAACGGCCCTAATTCGAGTTGAGATAATAATTTCAAATTTTGAGTTAAGTTTACTCAACTCAATTAATATTCGATTTGCCTTAATTAAACTAGCTTGAATATCTAATAAATTTAAAATTATTTGGAGAAAAAATAAGCATCTCTCACTAAATTTTAAATGTAAATTAATTTCTAATTCTTACATCTTGTCTTGTTATTAAACAAAATAACATCTTATTTTTTATCAAAATAATAAATATAATATAATATAAATATTTTATATTATTTATATTAAAAATATAAAAATTATCTCAATAAGCATGCCCCAAGTCTTCTTCAATTTTGAACTGCTTAAAAAATCTCAAAAACAATAATTTTATTAATTTTATCATTAAAAATTAAATTTATTTCATAGTTTACGTAAATTTAATATTTTTTAAAGTGTGCATGTAATTAAATAAAATATTTAATTACATGGCAAGTTCTGTTAATTTTTAATAATTAATTAATTTTCTTTCTATTTTAATAATTAATTAATTTTTATTTTAATTATATCGCATAAACCCTAGTTATGGTTTTTCTTCTTCCAGAGCGAATTGACTATATCCTTGTTACCTGAGAATTTCGCAACAAATCGCCAACGCGAATCTCTACTTGTATTAGCGCTTATTCTCGTCTTCTGCCATGGACGATGCATCGAACGGAAAGCCGGCACAGGATCTTCCAGCGGAGGACGGTGAGCCCGACATCGGTCCCGGCCCCGCTCCCCGGGCTCGCCCTAAGCGCCCTCTCCAATTCGAACAGGCCTTCCTAGACGCTCTCCCCTCCGCACACATGTTAGATCTACGTGACATTGCTCTTTTTCCACAATTTGTTTTTGTTTTCTTGAAATTCAACGGCAAGGATCTTTTGTCATTATTTATGGGCTAGTTGTATTAATCGGATAAGCCCGTAAGCTTCTGTTACATTCGTTATATTGCTTAGCGGAGACTTCTGCTGTATAAGCCGTGCTTTCTTTAGTAGAAGGTGAACTCCCAGCTATCCATGCTTCAGCATTGAGAGCATGGACTCAATCAAGCTTCTGTTTTGGGCAGTTTATCTATTGAAAAGCATCATTGATATCAGTTTATTGATTGCTGAACTACCGCAGGTATGAGAAGAGTTGCATGCACCGAGATGTGGTTACACACGTTGTCGTATCAGCAGCAGACTTTTTCATTACAGGAAGCATTGATGGTCAGTTTTTATATTGTTATTATGAGTATTTTTGAAGCTCTTGTAGGGCATGTCAGACATTCGGTCCTGTAATGGTTCCATTTATTTATGGAGTTGTTTCCCTGTCTCTTTTGGTATTGATAATTCACCTTTTTCACTTGTTATCTCCCAATTGTCTTTCAAACTGGAACATTCTGCTCCTGTCTCTTGTATGTAGCAGACTTGCGATAAACCTACAATAAAATTTCTTGATATATTTCTGTTGAAGCTCTGTAGTTTATGATGGTTGCCAACTCTATCATTGTATATAGGAGTTTGGGAAAAACATAATTAGAGTTGGATATCCTACTTGGAGAATTTATCTACTTACTTTACATTCTATCACTTAGATGTCAGTATTTGTAGCATTATCTGTGAGCATTTCTTTGATCCTTCTTTATAAATGCATTTTTTGTTTTGAAGGGACTTTGGATAACATGGAAAATATCATGTTGAACATAAAGGGTTATGATTTGATGACAAGTAGTGTTATTGTGGCAACAAGTGGTGTTAAACTACATACTACTTAGATTATGAATTTCTAACATTTTTCTTAAATTTGGTCTGTTGTAACATTTGTTTAGTCATTAGAATGGACCTAATAGTTATATAGAATATTATAAGTTTGAAGTGAGCTTTAAATTTTTGTTAATTTCATTGGAGGTTTTTAACTGGTTGTAACTTCTTCAATTGATATGGAGTAATCATTTTTTGCTATGTAGTTTATTCTCTGAGCTTCAGATATGAAATTTCCAATGACCAATGATTACTCTGTAGTAGTTTACTTTGTATTTAGGTGGTAGAAAGGACCTTTTTAATTTTTTTGGACCTTTTTAATTTTGTTTTTCATGATTAAATTCTAATGGTTATATGGAATGTTGTAATTTGGTGCTGAATGCTGGCCTGCAAAGAAGAAACATACAAATAAAATAAATGTTGTAGAAATGAGGATGTTAAGGTGGATGTGTGGATATACACGAAAGGATAGAATGAGAAATGAGTATATCCGAAAGAAAGTTGGTGTTGCACCAATTGAGGATAAACTTAGAGAAAGTCGGCTTCGATGGTTTGGACATCTAAATCGTAGGCCAATTGAAGCTCCAGTTAGAAAAATTGAGTTACTGGATTTTGCCAATGTACAAAGAGGAAGAGGGAGACCAAAGAAGACATGACAAGAAACTATAAGGAGTTGATCTTAGTTACTTAAACTTAGATAAGAATTTGGTAACTGATAGAGCGCAATGGAAACAAAGGATTCATGTAGCCGACCCCACCTAGTGGGATTAAGGCTTGGTTGTTGTTGTTGTTGTAAGTTTGAAGTGAGCTTTAAATTTTTTCTAATTTTATTGTAGGGTTTAAACCAGTGGTAATTTTTTTAACAGATATGGTATAATCATTTTTTGTTTGTAGTTTATTTTTGAGCTTCAGATATGGAATTCCTAATGATCAGTGATTGCTCCATCATAGTTTTCTTTGTATTTAGGTGGTAGAAAGGACCTTTTTCTATTCTGTTTTTCATGCTTAAATATCTTTCATTAACCTAGAATTGACATGGAAAACTCTAGGATTGAAAGGGGTTCCATTGTTTGTTTTGTTTTTGGAAAGAATAACCAAAATTATTTGCAATATCCTTAAAGGAGATGTTGGTTGATGTATCTTTTTGTATTTTTCTTTTAGTTTAATGCTAGTGGCCTGAGTCATATTTCAAAACAAAGAATAACAAGAATGTGATTAATGTTTTCCTTTTCAACTTTTCTTCGTTTGTTTTCATCTCTTTCTAGCTTTTTATTCATCTAAACAAGAGAATGTAAAAGAGGAAAAGAGGTGAAAGAATGATCTCACTAAAAATGAAGTTTGGGAAAGTTTACTATTTGCTATCGTGAATAGGGCTGTAAATGATCCAAGCATTCGATGAACAGCTCAATGTTCATTCGATAAAAGCTCGTTCATGTTCGGTTCATTAAAATTAACAAATTGGCTTGAATATAATATTAAAAACTCAATTTATAAATGAATGAATTTGAACGTACTAGCGTTCGACTTGTTAATGTTCATGAATAATTCATATGATGTTCATAATCATGCTCGATTATCAAGCTTGATATGATGTATTTTAGAGATTTTAGTACATCTGGTTTATTAATAATAAAAAAGTTCATGAATTGTAATAATGAGGATATTTATAAATGCATTAATATCTTTGATATATAAGAGCTTGTCTATGGTCTTCATGTTCGTGGTTCAAATATATATGAGCTCGTTTGGGAACACATTAGAGAACTCGTTCATAAACCATATAACCAGGCCCAAACATGCATTTGTGTTTGTGAACCAAGCTCGAAACGAGCTTGATCTTGAGCTTGAGCTCAGTTTGGTAAACGAACATGAACTTAAACAGACCACTACATGGTTCAGTTTGGTTCATTTATGGCCCTAATCCTGAAGCAATAATTTTCATCTGTTGTAAAATTACATCTTCTAGAAGGTATCTTTTTTTCAAACTTCCCATAGTTCTCTTCCTTTCTCGCTTTTCTTGGCCTATGTTTGTGAATCCCTTTTAAGGAGAAGGGGAAAAAGGATTCATGTTAAATATTCCTTACTATTCCCTAGTTTATCTATTTTGCCTCTATTTTTATAGGTCATATAATGTCAATAACATGTTTTTACTGTAACGCTTGCTAGGTTGTAATGTTTGACTTTATTTTGTTGCCTGATTCATTTAAGTTATGGGTTTGTGCAAAAATTTCCTGTTCTTATATATTTTTTAGGCTGTTTTTATTGATGTCCTTGGTGCATGTCTTAGAGACTATTTTTGTCTTTTTCATGTTCACAGGACACTTGAAGTTCTGGAAGAAAAAACCTGTTGGTATTGAATTTGCCAAACATTTCAGATCTCATCTTGGTCCAATTGAAGGCTTAGCCGTGAGTTATATGACAGTATATTTATCAACATTTATTTAATGCATGATTATTATGCTCTGCTGTATTTCTCTTTCGAATGCTTTTATTTGCATTGTATACTTCTCAGTTTTCTCATTTGAGTTATTCTATAAGCTGTTCTTTTGTTTTATTGTTCTAAATATGTTCAGTAATTGGTTTACGAACTACTCAAAAGATAACTGTCTTTGTGATTCATGTTGTTCAAGCATATATTGAATAGGTTTTTTAGAACTAGAACAGAGCTAGTTAGGAAATGGCTCAATTTTAAAATTTTGTATTCCAAGCATTTGGTTGTTAAGACTTACAGTACATTACTTCAGTAGAATGGAATATGGTTGGAATTGAATTGTCATTTCATAAGAAGGGAATTGTCATTCCAAGGGGAATGAAAAGACAATTCCTTTGTTTACTTGGATGGAATAGAATGTGGAATAAGAAGTGAATAGAAAAAATTACTAAAATACCCATGAATATAACTTAATAAAATTTTATGCTATTTATTATTATTAAATTTGATTTTATACAAACAATTAGATAAATGTAATTTATATAAGTATAAATGTATAAGGATGTGTACATATATATGCTTATCATGCTATGAAACAAGGGAACAATATAGGGACACAACACGATACAATATGGCAATACGATAATTTTTCAAAATATAGGATACAGACATGACATGTCAAATATAATAAAAATAAAATTAATAATTTGTACTTAAAAAATACATATAATATAAAACAAACTTAAATTTTAGCCCACTTAGGTGAGTGGGAGGAATGCTATTCCACGAAATATAGAATAGATATTACTATGGAATAACTATTCCACTAAAGTAAACATGAAAATAGTTATTCCATATAGAATAAGAGTGGAATGAAATAGTTATTCCATCCAAGTAAACACACCTTTAGGACTCGTTTGGTTCGAGGCATTTTTTTTTACCGAACACAAATTTCAACGGTAAAAATTAACTTTATTTTACATCTAACACAAATACGAATATTAAAATTGCAAGTATTTCACATTTTACATACTTTTTAATATTAAAATAATTTTTTTCTCATTAATTTTTTTTCTTGTTAAAAAAAAAGCTCCAACCAAACGAGGCCTTAGTGCTTTGTAATTAGCTTGTGCAATGAATTGTGTACATTTATGTTTGTGTATGACATAAATGAATAGGACGCATGTTTTGTGGTATATTGTACCTATGTTACTGTTTGTGTTTTCTATTTAAGATAATTTGAATTGAAATACCTGGATTTTAGAGAGATGCAATTGAGTTTTTGACTTTTGAGCCAATTGTCTTTGAACTTCTGACAAATTTATCTAAAATTTCCTTCCTTAGAACTGCAATTCTGGTGCTCTAAGTTACAAAATTTATGAATTTTTTTAGAGGACTTAAATTTTTGCATGTATCTCTTGTTCTTTCTGCAGTAGTTCGCTGTATTCTGTGTACTATATATAAAATTTAGCTGATTAAATTCACTGTTTATCATATGAGCATTTTCACGTCATGTTATTTGGTTTATGTTGGTTGAATGCTGAAAAGATGATGATATAAACTGCGTGGGTGCCAAGTACATTACAAAGTGTACACAAGAATAAACAACCTCACTATCAAAGTTTTTCATTATAAACTAAATCACGTTTTTTTTTAGTCTGTGTGCTTTTTACCCTGTTTCTCTTTTTCGCTATTTGCTTGTAATTTTCAATTTACTATTCTGCAAATTTCGGCCTTTGTAGTAGACGCACATTGACCTTGCATATTGTGTACTTGAATCTTAGTTACAGCTGCTAACTGTGATGTGGTTCAGTAATGCAGGTCAGTGTTGATGGCTTATTTTGCTGTACAATCTCTAATGATCAATCTGTGAAGGTATATGATGTTGTTAACTATGACATGATGTTAATGATGCGACTGCCTTACATACCTGGTGCAATCGAATGGGTCTACAAACAAGGAGATGTCAAAGCCAAGCTTGCAATTAGTGAACGTCATTCTCGTTTTGTTCATGTGTATGACGTGCATTCTGGCTCCAATGATCCCATGATATCAAAGGAGGTCTGTAGGTACTCAATTGTGACTAGTTTTGAATCTTAACATCATTTTACAGGTAGTTTTTTGCTGCAGATTCACATGGGCCCATTGAATGTTATGCGATATAACCACAGCTATGACACTGTAATTTCAACAGACGCTAAAGGAGTGCTTGAATATTGGAATCCTGCAACACTGCAATTTCCTGAAGATGGGTATGCATATAGTTTCAATGGCAATCAACTCCAAATTCTCACTTTATATGTATTTTTTATGTTTTCTATGTTTAAGTGGCGGCATACTTCTGAAGCTGCTTTGCTTTGTTTGTTTGGTATCATCTATCTTTGTCTATTTCACCTCATTGCTTGAATATCCATTTCAATTTCTACTTGCATATGGCGTTTCTCTTTAAGCTTCCAGAGAAGTAATTGCATGCTATAGCAAGATGTTCTTAAATTTTCTTCCCACAAATTCATTTTGATTCTAACTTACTTTTGATTTAGGTAGAAGTGGGAAAGGCTTTTGTTTGCTTTATGAAAACTCTATCTAGTTTATATGTGGAGATTTGGGCATACATTATACACTTTGTCGAATCATTATAGCTCTTGACAGTCTTACTCAATGCGATGAATTCAGGGTAAGCTTCAAGTTGAAGACAGATACAAATCTTTTTGACATTGCCAAATCCAAGACAACAGTTTCTTCTATTGAGGTAATGACTCCAGATTCCTTTTTCCTTAAGCTTTTCTAACTGGTTTTCAAAACTTTTTCTGCCACGTTTATATTTATTTGATATGCGTGTAACATCTCCCTAGGGGAAGTTTGATGAGATGGTTTGGAGTAATCCTACAGTGTTGGAAGCACACATAAAAGCCCCGTTTGTTTAGGAGTTTAAAATTAACCTGGTTTAATTTTAACCAGGCATATCACATCACACATAAAATTTAATATTAAAAATTAAATTTATTTCACATCCTACACATATTACTAAAATAATAACTAACTTATATCACATCCCTCACATATTCCAACATAATAACTAACTTTATTTCACATCATTCACAACTTTCAATAAAAAAATATCTCCATCCAAATTTAATTTTAATCTTCTTAAATTTAACCTTACAAACAAACACACCCAATTGAGGGATAATAAGATGTATGTTAGACCAGTCATGGCTATTGCTGAATCATTATGGACATTTATTAAATTTTGGCTTTGCTTTTGAGCCCTTTGTCATTCCTTCCTTTAAATATACTGCTCTGACTTTTGTTCTAGTTCATGCAAATCTTTTTGCAGCTTCTTGTCCTGACTCCTAAACCATGTGGTTTGTGTATTTTTTCTTCCCGGATAATCTCTTCCTTTTATTAGTGCATCATCTACTCTTTATCGTGATGATTCAAACCATTGTTTCTATTTGTCCATTAAAGTAACCCATTCTATATTCCTACAACAAGCTTGACAACCTTCAACAAGAGGTACATGTACTCGAAACTGACAGGTGGGTAGGTAGAAAATACTGACGGGTGCGATTACCTTTATCTTTGTTTTTCCTTGAGATTCTTTTCAAAATTCCAATTATTTGATGTTGATTTTAGTTAATGCTGAAAAATTGGAGGAGAAAAAAGATTTCTGACTTAGAACTAGAAAAAGATGCACCTTCTTGGTAAAATACATAATGAAGATTGTTTTGTGAAGCTAATTTGAGATTGTTGCATTTTGGATGATGAAGATTAGTTTCTTTTTTTCCTTAGGTTTTATTGTACAAGGATGAAGTAAACATACATGAATTATAAAGAAAATCAGTTTTCCTTGTATTCCTTATTTACAATCTAGGGTCAATTAATAAGTATGTTTTGTTGAAGCATTTTACCCTGTGCTTATGAAAGATCTTCTTGTTGAAATAATTTTTACTTTAACTTCGAACATATAGGGTGTACTTATTAGCTCTTTACATTACATTTTGGCGTTTGATGTAACTTGCTTTTTCAGGTTAGTTCAGATGGAAAACAGTTTGCTATCACATCACCAGATCGAAGGATCCGAGTGTTTTGGTTTAGAAGTGGTAAATTAAGGCGGGTATATGATGAATCTCTGGAGGTACAGTTTGTATCTATCGTTATCTCTTTTATTTAAAGTAATTTTACATTTTTTTATGTTCTATTTCTGTTGATTAGGTTGCTCAAGATTTACAAAGAAGCGATGCTCCTTTGTATCGCCTTGAAGCCATTGATTTTGGTCGAAGAATGGCTGTGGAGAAAGAAATAGAAAAAACTGAAAGTGCTCCACAACCTAATGCTGTATTTGACGAGAGCAGCAACTTTCTTCTTTATGCAACATTATTGGGCATCAAAGTAAGTGCTTCTTTGTATGCAGTCTGATGTGAGATTGATATCAGCATGAGATACTTTACTTTCTAAGTGTCATTATTTCCTAATACTTTCCCATAAGTTAATACTTTCCCAAGCCACCCTTACATTCTTCAATTGTATATTTATCCAATGATGACTTTCTTATTTCTCACTTGTGCAATGTTATCAATAATGAATAACCATCAGCATTTTGTTTCATTTATTGTTTTTTCTTACAGATTGTCAATTTGCATACAAACAAAGTAGCTCGTATACTTGGAAAGGTGGAGAATAATGAAAGGTTCTTAAAAATTGCTTTATACCAAGGTGATAAGAGCAATAAGAAGGTCCGAAAGATTCCGTCAGCGGCTGCAAATGTCAATGACACCAAAGAACCTTTAATCGATCCTACTCTTCTGTGTTGTGCTTTTAAAAAGCATCGTATTTATTTGTTTAGGTATATATAACTGGTTGAGTGATTCATAGTTATTTCTATTATAATTTGTCAAAATTAATCCCCCTTATATATTTTTTGAAGTTTTAGCCATTCTTTTTTTTTTTTGCCAAATCACTCATCTTTTCACTATTTTCTACACTTTTATCAGTCGTAGAGAACCAGAGGAACCTGAAGATGCAACAAAAGGTAGGGACGTTTTCAATGAAAAACCACCTCCGGAAGAACTTTTGGCTGTGTCTGACATTGGCAAGGCTGTTACTTCATCCCTTCCTGATAATGTG
The DNA here is from genome assembly GCA_019297695.1 of Apostasia ramifera. NCBI lineage: Eukaryota > Viridiplantae > Streptophyta > Magnoliopsida > Asparagales > Orchidaceae > Apostasia > Apostasia ramifera. Next base: position 35,519 of record JAEMOT010003822.1, on the reverse strand, counting down.
GTGATGCTTCTTCACTTTGTAATAAATTTTGTAATGCTTCTTCCTGACCATGATTATTATTGTTGTTACAATTATTATTATTTTATTAAATTTCTTGTTTGATTATTTGTTTGCTAGCCATGGAACCAACTCCATTCATATTCCTTACATGTTAATTTTGCTAATGCCCTAAATCATATTTATCTTTTTCCAAGTAATTTGCCTAATTACAAAGGTTATGCTTCCAGGTGTTGAATACATCTTTAGGTGATATTTACCTCAAACTATATCCGGAAGAGTGTCCCAGGACTGTCGAAAATTTCACGACTCACTGCAGAAATGGATATTACGATAATCTCATCTTCCATCGGGTGATTAAGGGGTTTATGATCCAGACTGGAGATCCATTGGGAGACGGGACTGGTGGGCAATCTATATGGGGTCGAGAATTTGAGGATGAGTTTCACAAAAGGTAATCATCTCTAACTACATATCATTCTCTCAATAGAATTATTACTAGAATAAAATTCAATGGAAATTCACCACATAAGACGTGAAGTTTTGCTATTTGTTAATTCAAATTCTTCCGCACTTTGGTACTTAACAAATTAGTATTATAATTATTACATAGTTGCAGCAATATTCCTAAATGTTTAAGTTTTGAAGTTGCCTTAGGATTGATTTTTGATTATTTATCTTGTTTGGTCTACAGGTTAAAGTTAGCCTAAGAAAATTAACCAAAACTTTATCTTTTCGTAACAATTTCTTTGTGTTTTCATGCTTTTGATGTTTTCAATTCTCAAATTCATTCTAAGTATACGTAAGATGTAAAGAAAAGTTATAAAGAGAAGTCTTTCTTGATAGTTTTACTACGTTAATTATTAGTCTTGCCATGAAATGAGACATTTTCCATGTTGTGTATCATCTGGCTTTACAAGCATGAATATAGCGCTGCTTGATTTTTTAGCCCTGTTTTCCCTAAATAGAGATAATTGCATATATCATCTTCAAAGTTGCCCTTATTACTTGTTTAACCCTCCAAAGATAGATATTTACATCTGTCACCTCCAACTTGGATGAATAATCACAATTCACCCCCCAAAAATCTACATATATAACTTCTTGAAAGATGTAGTAATTTCATTTTTTTTCTCTCTTGTTTGGAGGTGAATTGTGATTATTCATCAAAAGTGAGGGTGACTGATGTAAATAACTATTTTCAAGGGATTAAACAAGCAGTAAAGACAACTTGGGAGTGACATGTAAATTCCAGTTTTAAATATATTGGAGCATATAAGCACCACTAGAGGACTTTCTTGAAGTACCAAATGGTTGCACTTTTGTTTAAGCTCTTGTGCTGATAGGTGACTTGCCATTGCTGTACATGAACTTGTCAGATTCAATCTCCTGTATCCTTTTTCCCGCACGTCATAACATGAACAGCACTGCAGCATAGTTTAACAATCCTTTTTTTAAAATTCTGTTGTCATTTATCCTGACTTGGTGCAAGAGATTACTTCACATGTTACGTGCAATTTTCTGTCACTTGTGCAGCTTAAGACACGACCGACCTTTCACATTATCTATGGCAAACGCCGGGCCGAACACCAACGGGTCCCAGTTTTTTATTACCACTGTGGCCACTCCATGGCTAGATAATAAGCATACTGTATTTGGTAGAGTTATCAAAGGAATGGATGTGGTGCAGGTAAGGGGTTATATGGGATTTACTGAAATACTTTTGTTTAACATTATAAGGGAAGTTTACATGTATGTCACGTTAAATTTTATTTTTTACTTGTTAAATAAATCACAGAATCTACATTCTACATACACACAAATATTGCTTTTTACAATCTTCTTTGGAGTTCTGTTCCATCCTGTGTCTTTGATAGTCGCATGCAATTCACCTATTTGAGTGAAATCATTTTGTTGAAACTTGTGAACTTAACACCTACTTAATTCAGCTTGCTGGGGGCAGTAATTGAATGAAGCTTGGAATTAAGAATTCTAAGAAGAAAAGACCAAAATCTAGCTACGTTTTCATCTTATTGCATTCTCGTTTTATAATTTTAAGTCTAGGTTACCATGATAGAGGTCTGGCCATACTTCGATGTGATAAAATGTCGAACATCACGCATTGAATTATAATTCGTTTACATATTACATTGTTTATATGAAAACAACTGCAAAGCCTTAATCCCTAACAAATTGGGTGAGTTGTAATTGATTTGAATGAGTATGCAAATAAATTGCTCTTTTTAAAAGAATTCTACTATCATGTTGAAATCAGTCTTTGTGTTCCGCAACAACAATAACTTAGCCTTAATCCCACTACGTGTGGTCAACTACATAATCCTTTGCTCCAAATATATAAAGTCATTTCTTATAGTTTCTTGTCATCTTTTTTTGGTCTTTTTTTATGTGTTCAAATGTACATAATATAAATTTCATTTGTTTTTGATATGTTTCGTGTACGGATGTTCTGACCTCCAATCCTCTACGGGCATTGCAGGCAATAGAGAAGGTTAAAACTGATAGGAATGACAAGCCGTACCAGGATGTAAAGATTGTCAATGTGACTGTCCCCAAGTCTTAGGCACTTCCAATTCCCACCCAGTGGTACTCGAAAAGTTTATCAGCATGCTGATGTTTATATACTATTTACATAAAAATACTTGAACTTTGTTGACAAGTTATTCCTTCTACATCAAGTGAGCAAGTAAAAGCTAAAAGTTGTAGCTGGTTAGATGTATACTTCTTATTTCAAGGGTGCCTCTGTAATTTATGATTCTTCAAAGCTGAGTACAACGAAGATTTTCACTTTAGCAATAATTATGTCTTCCTTCTAATTTGTGTGGAGAAAGCACTGGTAATAGACTATTTCATTCACTGTACTGGGAGCTTATGATTATTTTTTTAAGGGAATTTGTTGGTATCTGATAATAAACATTATTGGGTTCAGCCAGCTGACCGATTCGATCGGCCAGACACTATGTTAGCATTGGGTCCCACCCAGTGCTAACATGGCGGCCTCCTATTGGCCGGCTGAACTCAAAAGGTGCTCATTTGATAGTTTTGTTCTGAATAGCAATGGCGGAGAATTGTTGAGTTAATTTAAGCGTGAATTTCTTTATGCTCTTTTCAAATTTAAGTATTTCTTTATGTTCTTTTCAAATTTATGTATTTATAATTTTTTAAAATCTTATAATAATATAAAGTTCATATTTACGTTTTATATTTCATGTTAATGAGATGTTAACACACTGTGCCTCTGTGGTTTGCACTATTGAATATTTGACAATATATTTCGTACTTTGCTAAAAAAACCAACCGTTGCAGGAGAAGAGGTAGGATGATGTTGAGTGTAATGAAACGAAAGGGGGAGAGGGAAGAGAGTTTGGAGGCTCAAACGGCTATTATAGCCTTTTTTACAATTATTTGATGGATAAATGATTGAAAGAGTCAAATCCTGAAAAATTTAAAAATAGAAAGATTTTTGGATTGATAGATCTATGTATAATTAGAGTCTAACTTCAAGGATTCATAGGTTATTTATTGTCTTATATCAACTAGATAAATCTTTTAAAATAATTTAAGTTTTTAAAGTTGGACTCTCTAATCTTCTACTCTTTTCTCAAACTGATCATTCTAGTTAGAAAATAACATATTTTTAACAATATTTCATCCGAGTTAAACTAACATTATCAAAAAACGGAAGCTCGCTCCTCTCTTTATCACTCATTTTGTGGGCACGTACTCTTGCAGCTTGTAGGAAGATGTTGTGACATACAACAACCAAGTCTTAATCCTACTAGGTGAGGTCGGCTACATAAATCTTTTGTTTTCATTACGCAAGAAAAATATTGTGATATAAAGAGAAAGAAATAAGAGAGACAAACATACAGGAGAGTTAGGTCTATTTGACAAAAAAGCTAAAAAGATTTTAAGTATTTTTAACAATTTTTAAAGCAGTGAAGAATGAAAATATGTAGATATTCGATAACAATTTTTACATGAAAACCTCATAAATAGGGAGAAATCATAAAAGCTTAGGCAACTTACGAAGGTCTGCTATATATTCATGATAATGGAGAAAGTAGCAAAAATTTAGTGAGGGCAGGAGGAAGGGGGAACCTAACCAATAACCATAGTGCCCAATCCCATAATTGATTTCTTCAGACAACATCTGATCTTCTCCCCAATGCGGCTTCCCCAAGTGCAGATGCTACCACCACCTTCGCCGCATTCGACAACGTTTGCACGAGGATTTGAGCAGTTGAAGCTGCCAAAGCTCACCTAGGTGACCACTAGATCCAGGCTAGGGTTATCTCCCAACGGCTCCCAGCGAGCCCAATGGAGGCAGCAAGGAGGAATGAGGCAGAATGGGGCTTCTAGTATAGAATGAACAACCCAAACAAACATTGATAAGCCACTTGGAATCGAAACACAAACCTTTTACTGTTGTTGAAAAGCCAAAAAGCCAAGGTTCAAAGAAATTCTATTACTTCCCCGGAGAGTGTTGCAAGTGGCAACTTGGATTGGAATTAAGGTGCCCCAATGTGGGCCATGTATTTCTTCCAAAGAGTGTTGGATTTCCCCTCCCACTTTGCATGGTACAAGATCAATTTTGATGGCTTAGTAAAGAAAACTAGGGTCGCCGTTGTAAGACACATTATTCAAGATTATGCTGGTTCAGTGATGCAAGGAGAAGAAAAGATGTTGCTCACGAACGCAATTCCTGAAGCAAAAAAACGAGCTCTATTTAAAGGCATAAAGGCAGTAGTTGTACGAGCATCGAGGTTCAAAGAGTGGCTTGAAAAAGATTCCATAGAACAAAAATAAAAATTTTAAACAAATGAAGCCTTACACATGAAGAGAGAGAGCAAGAGGGTGATTTAGAGGGGGAGTTAAAAGAGCATTTTGGTTAATTACTCAAAAAGATAAATTGTGGCAGAAATCATAATTGTCAGAAACAATCAAAAAATATACATCAGGGACTCAAATGTAATGTGATCTTAAACATGCAACAAAGATCCTATGGCTTTCAAATGTAAAACCAACATTTCTCTTCAAGAAACATGTCCTTGGCACAAATTTCAAACATTGTGTAATATAAATCTTATATTTCAACTACTTCCAAGAAAATTTTATGAGCAACCATACAAGAACTTGAACCATTTGGGAGTTCAGAAAGATTACTGCTTATCTTGAACACCAATCCAGCATTTAGAAAATGTACTCCATCCACTGCTTGAAAATGCCGAACAAGGAGCAGAATATAACGATGGCCTAACCTTTCACGGTGGAAGGAGCATAAAATATCCATTACTTCATTCATTTATCATCCCCACCAGTTCTTCACTCGACCTTTGCTACTCCCCCGGGAACGCTGCTATCAGAAACAGTCTCCCTTACGAACCTGGAGAAAAAAACCACCACTTTAAATTAGCTTATTCAAAATGTTACAGCAGGAGTACAAAAATAGGAAATCCAAGGCATACAGAAATGAACTATAGTCAGATTTAATTGGAAGATAATTAATTAGAGTGGACAGCTTTAACCGTGATGACAAGAATTTGTAAATGCAGATTGTTGAATGGATGCGTGAGCATAATGTACCGGACCCCACTAGAAATGAATGTGATAGAAGCGATAAGTGCAACTAGAAGTAGATGAAGAGAAACTTCAAGTAGTTGGTCACATCCATTATCAACTTCCAAAGGTAGCTATAGTTCATTATCAACTTCCAAGGGACACCACACCATCAAAATATTGATTGATTCTATGCTCGATAAACGAGATCTTGCCACATGATGTCGATCTAAACTAATGGATGCCTTGATGGATTTGACAAAGATTGGTGGCTAATTGACTCTATTGGTCATTCCTGCCCATCATGAATAATTTATTGTGCAAGGATTTTCAATGTTTGGGTTTATTAATGATAATTTATTACATAAAGAATACCTTAGAATCTCTTAATAAACCTAAAATCGAATACATAGATTGTAAATTTAGTCTAAATAGAAGCACTTATAATGGAGATACGATAATTGCTAATTATCAGGAAAAGCAAGTAATTTAAATACCTCAGATCAATTATATAAAATGACGGTGAAATAGACAACAATATTATTAGTAAAATCCAAATAAGATGAATTAAGTAAAAAAATATATCCAATATATTGCGCGTAAAAAATCCAACTATTGAGGCTTAAAGGTGAATTTTATAGGACATCAATAAGACCAACAATGTTACACGTTGAATGCAGTCCCATAGTGAAAAAGTACAAACAAAATAAATGTTGCATGAATGATAATGCTAACTAAAGTGGATGAGTTGGTATATATATGAAAGAACAAGGAAATGAATACATTCACAAAAACGATGAAGTGGCCTCAATAGAGAATAAGCACTAAGAAACTCGGCTCAGATGATTTGAATATATATATCGTAGGCGGATAGAAACTTCAGTAAAAAGAGTTGTGTTATTGGATAGTCTATATAAAAAGGAAAAAAAAAAAGAAGACCAACAACACGTCAAGAAACCACAAGAAATGACTTTGTATACTAAAAGCTAAATGAGAAATTTTTATTTAATAAAATGCACTGAAAATAAAACTCATGTAGCCCAGTGGAATAAAGATTTGGATGTTGTTGTTGGGTTTCTTATTATATATTGTGTTCCATTATCAAATGAGAGTATTTATTATTATGCTTTTTTAGTTCTACATTTCAAATTGCAATTGGTTTATTAAATGGTCCCGTAATGTTGGACACGAAGTGCGAATATTTTTTAAATTTATAATCAACAAAATTATTTAACAAATTATTTAGATTAAGCATAATAATATTTTCTAAAATATAAACTTACGATAAATAAGATTTTAAATTTTGTAAATTAAATATTTTAAAATTCAATAAACTTGGATTGTGATAAATAAGAATTTATCAAATAAATTAGAATGGTCAAGTTAAATTCAATAAATCAGATCCGAGATTTAGAAATTAAGACAAATATCTCGCACTAATTCCAACAATAATTTTCTCTAAACTTTAAGTTTATAGTTACACAATTAAGACCAAATAAATAATTCAAGTAGAGCAAATAATTTTATATTGAGAATGAATAATTAGATTAATTTGATTCAGAAAAAAATTATATCTTAACTTAATAGTTCAAGGTATCCTGTTGCAGTTATTCTTAAGCCAGACTGAAGTGAAGGGAATGACATAGGAGGTTGATTCAGGTTCACGGTGGGGGAAGCGCCAGTGGGAGAGCAAACGGCGCGCAGGTGTGCAGGGCATGCTCGGGTGAGTGCTACGAGTTCGCCAATGCGAATGTGGGGGAACACGAGCAAGCTCGCAGGCTCTCATGAATGTCATCATGCAGACAAGCCTAGTGTTCAGCCATGGGAAGGCCAAGCACCGCATACAAGGTGCTAGAGGCAGTCGAGTGTCGAAGGCAGGCACGTGTTGGAGGCAAGAGCGCGTCGAAGGTAAACAAGTGTGCGAAGGCGGTTAAGTGGTCCGAGAGAGAGTAAAAAGGGTAGGAAATTTTTTTTAAAATAAAGAATAACTAAGCTCTGTTAATGATTTTCACTTAAGGCTAATCCTCACCTTTTCTTATCTAGGATATCGACCTTTTAACTAGGTCTTCAAAAAACTCAAACACTATTTCATTCAACAATAACCTCCTATTACAATGCAAGGTAATCCCTATTTATAGATATCCTAAAATATGACAAGAAAATAAAACTAAATACAAAAAATAAACTTTCAAATACAATTAGCTAAATAGGAAATATTTTAATAGAAAAAATATGGTGAACTTCTATTTTTCTAAGCCAGCTCCAAATCCTTAATTGATATCAATCATCTAAATTAACATCATATCATTCCAAATCAATCCAAAACTAAATCTCTAATTAGGATCGAGCAAATCTGAAAATAATCAAGTACGGGCTGTTATAGTGTGCCACCAACTCTCCCCAGGTGGTAGAAACTCAATCCCATCGAGTATGGGTCAAGTGACTCAAGTGTCAGCTTCGCTTCCGAATCTTATGATATTCTAGTCGAATCAACGCTCTAAGACCACTACTAAAATTGGTTGTACCCTCATTTTGAGATCTTGCACAAAGATCTCCCATGCCATTGCTAAAGTTGGTCACATCCTTGCTCCTAGATTACACAACAAAATCCCGAGTTGAAATGTACTTCCCAAGTCAATTCACTTTTTTATACTCATCTACAATGTGAAACAACTAAGCCTAACATAATGATGTTGCTCTATAATTATCTCATCGAAATAATACCTGTGAGGAATTGAACTTAGATTTTGTTGACGTTGAAATCTGACGCTAGGGTTGGATTACGTGATTCATTGATTTCGAAACAACTAAGCCTAACTTAGATTTTGTTTCCTGAAAAAGTATAAATCTTCACCAAATCAAATACCACAAATAATCGAATTCAATTGAAAATTATCAGATCAACACGTTTATTCGATTATCTCTAAATAAGTATTGAAGTAAATTCTAGCCATGGACACTCATGGCTAAAGTGACACTCAAAGGAGACAAAAGACTAAGACCTCACTACGTATTATTGTTGAGTTCTGGCAACTACCAGATTTGAAATATTGAAAGTTCGACTATTCCTATGAACTAGTGACAAAAATCAAAACATAACATTCAGCCAAAATTAATTAAAACTCCAAAATAAATTTGATTTACAGAATTAATCACCCTATTTGTTATATCATTACAACAACAACAAGAACGAAACCTTAATCCCACTAAGTAGGGTCGGCTATATGAATTCTTTGTTTCCATTGTGCTCTATTAACTAATAAATCCTTATCTAAGTCTGAATAACTAATATCACTCCTTATAATTTTTTGTCATATCTTCTTTGGTCTCCCTCTTCCTTTTTGTACATGGCCAAAATCCAACAGCTAGATTTTTCTAACTGGAGCTTCAATCGGCCTACAACTTATATGTCCAAACTATCTAAGCCGACATTCTCTAAGTTTATCCTCAAACGGTGCAACACCAACTTTCTTTCATATATACTCATTTCTCATTCTATCTTTTTGTGTATATCCACACATCCACCTTAACAACCTCATTTCTACAATATTTATTTCATTTATATGCTTCCTCTTTACAGGCCAGTATTCAGTACTATATATCATCACTGATCTTACTACAGTTTTATAAAATTTACTCTTAAATCTAAATGAGATTTTTCTATCGCACAACATACCAGAAGCATTTCTCCATTTTACCCATTCTGCTTAAATCCACCTAAGGACGTCATTACCTATTTCATTATCATTTTGAATGATTGATCCAAGGTATCTAAAGCGCTCACTTAAGGGTGTTAATATGGATCGAAGATCGAAAATCGATCAAAAATTGAATCAATTTCAGATCGAATCGAAATCGATTCTATCTAAATGAGCCGACTAACGAGCCAAAAGTTCGGCTCGGTAATAATTTTGAGTCGATTTTGAGCCGGGGTAGGCTCGGCTCGATCCAGCTCGAAATCAGCTCGAATTAAAATACATTTTATATTATAATACATATATATAATATATGTATATAATATATATTAAATATAATATATATATGTGTTATATAATATATATATTATAAACTAAGCCGATCTCGAGTCGGATAGAGTTGAGCTTACCCGGCTCGAGATAGGCTCAAAAAAAAATTGAGATTTGATTCATTTTCAAGCCGGCTCGAAAATGAATCGAAATCGGCTCAAAGTCGATTGGAATCAACTCGAGCCGGCTCGAAGTCAAACCCAATCGAGCTCGAGTCGATTTCGAGTCGATCAAAATGTGATCAATCTGATTTCGAGCTGGTATTGGCTTGGCTCGAAATCGGATCGGTAACAGCCCTACGCTCACTGTTCTTGACAATTTGATCACTAATTGTCACATATTCAATATAAGTATTTCTTTTTTGACTAAATGTGCACTCCATATATTCAGTTTTTAATCTACTAAGATGAAAATCTCTAAATTCTAGAGCATTCCTCCCAAGCTCGAGGTTCGCTTTGGCTCCCTCCTTAGTTTTCTCAACAAGGACAATATCATCTACAAAAAGCATACACTAAGGCATCTCATCTTGAATATGTCCAGTCAGGACTTCCGCAATCAAAGCAAAAAGATATGAACTTAAATTCAAGCCTTGGTGTAATCCAACAGTAATAGGAAAATCTTTAGTCAAACCTCCTTGTGTCCGAACACAAGTAACAGCTCATTTATACATATCTTTAATAACTTGAATATAAGCAGTGAAAATCCTTTCTTTTCTAAAACTCTCCAAAATACTTTTCTTCTGACTTTATCATAAGCTTTTTCCAAATCAATAAAACCAAATATAAGTTTTTCTTTCTCTCCTTTTTATCCAGAATATCGATCCTTTAACTCAGATCTAAGCTTTGAAAGAACTCAAAACATTATTTCATTCAACAATGACAACCTCCTAGTACAATACAAGGTAAACCCTATCTATATAGATCCTAAAATATGACAACAAGAAAATAAAACTAAAAATAAAAAATAAACTTTCAAATACAATCAACTAAATAAGAAATAATTTAATAGAAAAAATATGGCGAATCTTTATCCTTCCAAGTCAGAACCAAATTTTTAATTGATATCAATTAACTAAATTAGCATCATATCATTTCAAATCAGCGCAAAACTAAATTTGTGATTAGGATCGAGAAGATTTAAAAATAATCAAATATAAGTTGTCATAGTGTACCCACCAACCCTAGACTATTGAAGTAATTAATATTGAATGAAAATGGAATTTTAAGTTATAAAACTCAAGAGTTATATCTCGCTAAAGAAAAACATTGCAAACTTGAATGCAAATCTATAGATACCTTAATTTAAGGTATTTTCCCCAGACATTTCTTATTGACCTGTTGCCTTGCTCTTTAACTCTTGCACCCAATCCACCCACATCAACCCACAACAAGCTCCTCACCCTTCCCCCCCCCCGCCTCCCCACCCAAACTAACGATATGCGGAGCCTTTACCATCATGGGAAGCCAATGTCGCACCTCCTACGACATTGAACTTTCCCACGCCTCACCTCCCTCGACCAAACGATTCTATGCATTGTTGGCACTCCAACGTTGTTAACACCGCGTTACATGACCTCCATCCTCTTTTGCAATTCACAATAGTTTCACATCATCCTTGGATCCATTTCCACAACTAAAAATATCTCACCATCAAAAACATTTCCTTGATGTGACTCGCTATGATTCTTAATCCACTGACGTAAGTATCTTTGACCTTAAACCCATATTTCTGATAAGTTTTTGGAATCCTGTTGATGTTGTAATTAAGGTTGCTCAATTTTCTCACCCACCAAAATTGAGCATTTTGTGTGGGAAAACTTCAATTGGGTTAAATGAAAGTCATCTCTAGCTACTGATTACCCTAGCTTTGAATCACTAAATCACGCATCCCCTGGTTTGAGTAGGCAAATTCTTATCAACCACAATCTTATTTTCTTGGTATTATAAATCATTCTGCCAACGTGATTAGAATTTCATAGTTATTATGTAGTTATTATCAAAATATATTATTGCTTCTATCAATATATACACATATATTTGCTGCATTCTACAATAACTAGTCAATTTATTGGTAGTCCCCGAAATTTAAGTTGCATCTATATTGTAACTAGTCAATTTATTGGTAGTCCCCGAAATTTAAGTTGCATCTATAATGTTCCACATTAACTGGTATTAAAATATGGCTAGATTAGGGTGCATCAAAACATACATCGAATATGTTTCATATACCCACTAGGTCTAATTTAAAATACACTAGATCTAGTTCACCCAACGTCATGGGAACTTAAGTGGAAAACCCTTATGTATCCTTTATGTCTAACACGAGAGCTAAGTTGGATAGTATAAATAACCTTAAAGTTTACTTGGACAACACGATTGTGTTGCCCGTCTTAGGGATAAATGACAGTCCTTTCATAGAAGTTAAGCTAGGCCAACCCAAAACCAATGCCATTGACAGTAGTATTGCGGGGAAGATAAACGAAAATGCAAGTCAAAGATCAGTCAACTTAAATAACAAGTTTGTAAACTAATGTAAGAAATTTAGAAATTAATTGTATTAAGAAATATTCAATCCAGCGAAAATACAATAACAAACCAAGCTTTTATCCTACTAGACAGGGTCAACTACATGAACCCTTTACTTCCATTGTACTCTATCAAATAACAAATTTTCATTGAGCTCTAAATATGTAAGATCATTCCTTATAGTTTCTTACCATTTTTTTTGTCTTCCCCTCCTCTTTTTACATGGGCAAGATCTAATAATCCAACTTTTCTTATTGGAGCTTTTATCGTCTTACAATTTATATATCTAAATCATATAAGTCGATTTTCTCCAAGCTTATCTTCAATTGAGGTCACTCCAACTTTTTCGCGGATATACTCATTTCTAATTTTATCCTTTCGCGTATACCCGCTCATCCACCTTAGCATTCTCATTTCTGTGACATATCTTTTTTATGTGTTTCAACTTTGGAGGCCAGCATTCAGCACCATATAACAAATCCAGTAAAAATAATACGTTAACATTTAATCAAAAGGGATTGATAGTAATTAAAAAATTATCAATTCAACTTAGAGCTCAATTCGAGTTACAATAAATCAAACAGGGCGAACAAGATTCAAGTTCTTACAATATGAACCAACAGCGATTATTTCGCTCAATAATGACAAGTCACACATTGGAGCAATTTTGAGTAGAATCAAAACAAGCAAAAAAATCCACAGTAATCAAATAGCTAGATTAAAAGTTCAGAGAAGTTTGTAACTAAGCCAAAGAATATGGACACAAATTTATAATTTCGCAATGTTAGAGCGGAAAACAAGCAAGCTCACAGAAGCCCATGACCTGGGATCCGCGGGGCAAGCTCTGAGTTGTGGGGCTCAATAGGGTAAGCTCTCAAGCGGCTCGCAATTGGCTCGTGTAGCCACGCGGATATGTTAAGACCCAGTGAATCGCAAACTCACAAGCGTGTAGCATGCGCCACGATGGGATCTGTCATGCTCACAGAAAGGATCAGGTGAGTCGACGTGACGCCAAGTACCCTGCGGAACCACAAGGCAATGATGTCGCATGCGGAGCAAGCCGAAGGCTCGAATCCAACCTCAGCTCTAATCTGGATATTGGCTGAATGGATGGCAATGACTCGGGTAAAGTATCATGAAGTCCAGAGGAAACACGTGTCACAACTGAAGTGATTTTGTGGAGGAGACAAGTTAATGGCAAGAAGATGTGCAACAAGGGCAAACGATGCAAATCTGGTGCGATGAAACTGATGTGGTGGAACAGAGTGAATAATGAGTGGGTATTAAGGGGGATAAAGGATGAATCAACTTGCGGGAGACGAACTTGAGTGGAATGATAAAGTCTAGGGATTCTCACACAAAGCACAAGCCCTTACCTATCCAGAATATCAATTCATCCCAGAATCATACAATCCTAAGGGAGGAGGCAAACAACATTTCATTTAGCATTAAAAAAAAAACGATAATAAAAGCGTTCATATAACCCTCCACACAGACTAATTAAATAAAAAGAAAATACATTATACTTTAATTTTCACATGCAAATGAAAAAATAGCAAGCATCGTATCTAAAATGACAATCACAAAACAACTACAAGAAATAAAATCAATGCAAAATGAAATCTCCCATCAGTGAAATCAATCTGAGTAAAAAGGGAAATATCCAATCCACCATGTCATTAGCAACCAACTTTCTAAATATGTTTATTGCCCATAGTTGATCCAGATCGAAGCAATGCAATCACATCTCAACCGTAAACGATAAACTCTATTAGGGATGGATTGACGGTCGATTGTAGTGCCTCCACAAAGTAGGGATGGCAATTTATCCACAGAGCAGATTATCCCGACTCAAACTGACCCTAAAAGAAATGATTTTGGATTTGAAATTAATAACTAATCAACAATGGGCAAGTCAGGATTTGACCTTCCCGACCCACCCTATCCCAAATATTATTATTAGGGATAATTATGTACATGCTACACTATACACCTTTAATTATATATTACAAATCCATTATTGATTAATTACTATACACATACCCAAAACCTAAAGAGACTTACATCCGCACACTTGAGTTAGCTGCGGTTGGAATCTATTTGAGAAAATGAATATTCTAACTTATGTTGGTAATTTACATTTTTACCCTCAATATCATTCACTTATACCCATCTCTCTCTCAGAAACCTATCCTTACAAAGCAGTAGTCTTCACTCATCGTGCCGCACATCTTCGCCCGGCACCCATCGTCACCGACCCTCGATCACCTCACTTCATTGCCTTTGATTACCTCTCCACCCCTTGCTGTCAACCTTCCGCGAGAAAAAAGTAAACCCGCGAGAATGTGAGTAGCATTAATTGAAGATAAATTTCGAGAGGGTCAACTTAAATGATTTGGGCATATAAATCATAAACTAATTGAAATTTCAGTAAAAAAAGTTAAGTTATTAGACCTTTCTCATGTAAAAAAGAGAGACAAAAAACATGACAAGAAACTATAAGATCTTTACACACTTAAAACCAAATGAGGATTTATTAATTGATATAATGCAATGAAAAAAAGATCTATGTAGTCGATCTCACTTAATAAAATAAAGTCTTGTTATTATTGTTGTAAATTTCAAATTCCAATTACATCTATTTAAAAGGCCCAAGACTATTGCAATATCCAGAATAAAATAAAACTGACTTGTAAAACTTGAGTGTTATGAGGGAAAGAGTTAGGGCTTTCAGTGAAAAATCAGCATCTTAATTTATTTACATTATTTATCCCTACTCTTTCTAGTTGATTTGTTGTTGTTCCTGTGTTGTTAAATAACCATCGCACCACCCAATCCGCCCTTCTAGACTCGAGAGGGCTTTGGCTCCTCACCCTCACGTAGACTAGTCATTTGGGTGCCTCGCACTCTAAGCCACTCTTTTATAATTTCACTTCCACTGCATGGACACCCACACTACATAGGCACTCGATGGGCACCGCCTTCCCGCGGCTCCCATCTACATAGTCTGTACGCCAGCATCTCCACGCACATAGGCCTTTTCTATCGTCTCCTTTGAACAAGTGACACGTGGAACCTCTGTGCAGGATAAGATGTCGTCATTGAACTTCATCAAGCATTGAACCTTGTAGCTGCACATTTCCCATGCCTGACCTACGTCGACCGAAGGGTTGGGCCTTGCACAACTACTGTAAACTTCTTCAATTCACTGCATATCAACACCATCCCCAAATTGTCCTTCCATAATTACTAACTCTCACCTCCGATGACATTCCTTGATGCGACTCACCGAGATTTCAGATCCGCTGACACATGTACCCTTGACCTTAAACTAATATTTTCTTGGAATCTTATTGATGTTGTTGTAATCGTGATCCCTCAATTCGCTCACTCATGTGGTCTTGAATTATTACGTGAGAATTTGTTGTTGGGTTATGTGCGAGTTATCCATAATAACTAAGTGCCCAAACTTTGACTCACTAAATCATGCATGTCCTAATTTGAGTTGGCAGATTCTTACTTTTTATCTAATAAATCATTCCGTTATGGGAATAGAACTTCATAATATTACATAGTTATTATGAGAAACATATTCTTGTTGTATTTTTGGTATTGCTCTAAAATGAAGCATATTATCCTCGATCAGAAGACCTCTATAAATAGTTAAGGGAGTCCAAATTACAATGGTAAAAAAAGAAAAGGAGATCAAATACAACTTGGAGTATGACATATATACTAGATATAACTATAACAACCACCAAGCCTTCACCCCATGGGGTAGGGTCAACAATATGAATCTTTTGTTTTCATTGCACTTTATTAAATAATAAATTTTCATTTAACTTCAAGTATGTAATATCATTCTTTAAATTTCTTATAATATCTTTTTTAGCCTTCTTCTTCCTCTTTTTACATGAGCAAAATCAAATAACTTAATTTTCCTTACTAGAGCTTCTATTGACCTAATCTGACTCTCCCTTAGGTCTCATTTGGTGAGAATTATGTTAGATGTAAAATAAAATTAATTTTTTTATTACAATGGGCATAGAAAGTGAAATAAATTTAATTTTTAATGTTGAGATTTGTGTAAAATATGAAATAAAATAAAATTTTAATATTTAATTGCATGTATGATGTAAAATAAATTAAAATATTGATGAAAAAATATTTTGAGAAATCTAGGGGATTTTAAGTTCCAACCAAACAAGGCCTAAGCTTATCCTCAATTAAAGGTACTCCAACGATCTCGTGAATGTACTTATTTCTCATCTTGCCCTTCTACATATACTCACTCATCTATTTTAGCATTCATTTCCATGATACTTATTTTATTTATATATTTCTACTTTATAGGAAAGCATTTAACACTATATAACACTGATTTTACAATTATTCTATAAAATTATGTTTAAATCTAAGTAGAATTTTTCTATCACACAATACACCAAATGTATTTCTCCACCTTATCTATCTTTGCTTAGATCTTGCTAATAACATACCATCTATTTTACCAATATTTTGTATCATTGATCTAAAATATCTAAATTGCTCACTTTTTTTGAGAACTTGATCATTAATTGTCAGTGATGCTATCTTAACTAAATTTACACTCCATGCATTCAATTTTTTATCTGCTAAGATGAAACCTTTATATTTAATAAATCTCTTCATAACTCGAATTTTGTCTTAGCATTTTTTAATTTTATCAACGGAGAGAATATCATATGCAAAAGTATATACCAAAGCATTTCTTCAATGTGTCTAATCAAAACCTGATAATCAATGCAAAGAGATATGAACTTAAAGTTAAACCTTGATGTAATCCAACTAAAATAGAAAAATCTTAGGCAAACCTCATTGTGTTCAAATACAAATAACTTTTTTACACATATCTTTAATAACTCAAATATAAGTAAATACAAATCTTTTTTTTTTCTAAAACTCTTCAAAATATTTCTCTTGAAATTTTATCATAAGCTTTTTCTAAATCAAGAAAGACCAAATGCACATATTCTTTTCTCTATTTAAATGTCATCATTAAATTTCTCAATAAATAGATTACTTTCATAGTAGATCTGTTTGGCATAAAGTCAAACTGATTCTATAATAACCTAGCAACACGATGTAATTTATACTCGATTATCATCTTTTAAACTTTTAAAATATAACTCATTAATTTAATTCCTCCATGGTTAGTACAATCTTATATATTGCCTTTATTCTTATAAATAAGTATCGGTATACTCCTCCATTCATTTGACATCATTTTTATCTTCAAAATTATGTTAGATCTAATAAGCTAAGAAACTCATTAACTCTCATATATTTCTAAACATCTATTGGAATGTCATCCAATCCTACTATTTTTTTACTTTTTATCTTCTTTAAAGTCCACCATACTTTAGCTTTACTAATATATCGAACGTAAGAGCAATTCATATCTTCTTTTTGGATACTTAATTTAGTAAGATTAATCGTAAAATCACAATCGTCATTAAAAAGCTTTTCAAAATAATTCATCCACCTATGTTGAAAATCTTTTTCTTAATAAGTACTTTTTTATTCTCATCTTTAATGCATTTTACTTTAGCATGCTAGCATATGTGTCTTTCTATTTTTTTAGCGGATTCTCAAAAATCGCATTTTTAAAATTATAAACTGTTTTTTTGGATTCCCATCAAGCAACTTTATACATCTCTAAATTCACTTTACTCTTGCATTTATACCAGTCTTTGTAACAAATTTTTTTCTTTAACCTTTTCTAATACATTTCCTTTCCACTGCCAAGCATTTTTAATATTTTAAATTTTTTCTTTAGTTTCTCTCAGCATATTCTTTACTAGGGATGATCAATATCAAGTAAATATAAACCTAAACCATACCTATTGATTTTTCAATATCAAAAATCTAAACCAAAATCAATCTACCAGTTAATCGGCTATTCTATTAACCGAATTTTTCAAACAGTTAACCGCAAATATCAATTTTTAACCATACATTTTCGATCTAAAAACATATTATGTAAACAATATTATGAATATTACAAATTACTCAAAAATTAACACTATAAAATTATTTTGCACTAATTTATTAAAAATATTCACAATAATGCTAGATGTAAATGTTATTAATAATATTAATGAAATATTTCAACCAAAAAAAGTTATAAATTATAAAAATAATATTATTTTTTATATTAAATGGCAAATGTTTTATGTTAAATTTATCAATTAATCAATTTAAGATATTTATTAAAGCTTTTAATGCTAACGCCTAAGTACAAAAAAACTACAAGTGAATAACTGGCTGAACATATTTATATGCGTGAACATGCAACTAAGCATAAAAGAGAATATATGTTTCGCATTATTACTATTTATAAATTTATGACTATAATAATTTAAGATATATTTAATAAAATAGTTTAGTGCAATAGATTAATATATTAAGTAAACGGTTTTGGTTAACCGTCGATTTTTGATATCAAAAATCTAACTCAAAATTGGGACAATCAATTTCTACAAAATGAAAACCTAACCTTAACCCATCGGTTCGATTAACCGAAAATTTCAGTTCGATTTATTCGAGTTCGGTTCAGTTTTTCGACTTTTGTTTTTCTTGATCAGCTCTATTCTTCATAACTTTACGAATGCAGTTAACAACTTTCAACTATATAAGATCTGTTTCTCTTTCAATATCTTATTGCCCAAGTTCTAGAACCCTCCTTTTATAGATATTTCTATTCTCATTGTTTAGATTCCACCATTGAGTCGAGGGAACAATCTCAAATTACTATTCCTTCTCTAGCATTTTATCTTAAAATTTAAAATCATTATAGCAAAAACCTAACCAAAAACCAGAACCATCGGTTTCTAAAAAATGAAAATCTAACCCTAACCCAACAGTTCGGTTTACTCGAATTCAGTTCGGTTTTTCGATTTTCGATTTTTTTTTCTCAACCTTATTCTTTACAATTTTACGAATGTAGTTAGCAACTTTCAACTACATAAGATTTATTTTGCCTTCAATATCCTACTGCCCGGGCTCTAGAACCCTCCTTTTATAGATATTTCTATTCTCATTATTTCGATTCGACTATTGAGTCAAGGGAACTATTTCAAATTACTATTCCATCTCTAGCATTTTATCTTAAAATGTAAAATCATTAATCGATGTTGATAGTTGAGCATTCATTTGGAATGACCTTACAATCGTTACAGTCCAAACAATTTTATTGCTTATAAAAAATAATCAATATGCATTTTTGAAGACATTCTTATAAGTGATAATATGCTTATTTTTTTAGTATAGTATTAGCAATAAAAAAATTAAAAGCTAAGAAAAACTCAAATAATTTTATTCTCCTCGGTAGTCTCCCCAAAATCAAACCCACCATGAATATTATTAAATTTTTCAGTAATACTTCCAACATGTTTATTTAGATCTTCGAAAAATATTTTTTTCCCCTAAGATATATTTTGTACCAACTTTTTTAAATCATTCTAAAATTTTTCCTTTATACTAACACTAAAACTTACTAGAGGGATATATACACTTACAATATTAATAGTCGTCTCATTAATAATAATATTTAAAAATATAATTCTATCAGCATTTTTCTTGACTTCGACTTCATTTTCTTCAAACTTTTGTCGAGAATTATACTCACTTCATTCCTAACTTTATTCTTACAAAAGTATCAAAGTTACGGCAAATAATGTTATAGGTAAACATCAATATAGTTGAAGTAACCTAACTAATTAAGAATTATACCTTTTTTACTAGTAATGTACGCAAATGAAGCAGTAAATAATTGCATATTGTCTAAGTATATATAGATATAAACATATATATCTACATAAACAAGAATTCGAGGTCACATTTAATCTGAGTTCAATTTAACCTCATGATAACATCATACATAAACTTCAATATTAAAAACTAACAATATTTCAAATCCAAAACAACCTCAAACATTAAAATCAACATTATTTCACATCACACACAAATTTTAAGATAAAAAATCATCATATCCTACACACATCTCAAAATAAAATTAATTTCATTTCATTTCAAATCTTTCACAATTCTCAAAATAAAATATAAAATCAAACTTTATCTTTGACCCCAATTAGAAATAACCTCAAAAACAAACAACAGTGCATTTGATAAAATATTCTAAAAGGAGGCATAGTCCGTGTAATAGGAAGGAAATGACTAATACTTACTCTTCATTCTATGGAGTCAAAAGCAAGAGAGAACTAAGCAGAGGGAGCATCAGTACAAGGAATTTTCTAAACATGCACTCTTTAGAGTTGTGAAACAAAACATACCTAGCCAGTTTGTCTTGAGATGATTGAAGAACATAGACAGCAAGGACGAAAGAAAGAAGAAGAGCTGTTAAACAGAAGGAAAACAAAAAAGTCATCCAGATTGCAAGATCATAAAGGAAAAGAGAATAAGTATAAACCTTCGTCAGTAGAAAACTAAATTGACTAATATATTGCACTACTTTTACTACAATGTTGGATTTATCATATGGTATTGATCTGAGATGGTTAGATAAGTAACTTTTGATTCGAGTTTTTATTGTGATAAAATTTGTGTTTCATCTTTCTGTTGCATAGATTAGCATTATTTGACTTAACTATCTACGCAACTGTGAATTTTTTATTTTATTCGATCGTAGCTCCTCGTTCTTTTCTCGCCCAAAGTCTATCACACCTCCATCCCCGTCAGGAGTGGAACGGCCCAATGGAAGGGAATGATATAGTCCTATGACAACCTAGGACCGAAGAGGGCAGTGAGTGATTGCCAGAGTGATGTTCATGTGTGTGAATCGAAATCACCCGAACAAGAAGCATTTCTTGGCAGACTCCTAAGTGGAGGGGTATAGAAATGAATTATTTTATATTGAAAAGGAAAGAAAGTTTTTATTTCCTAAGTTGTATAAGTAAATAACGTAATCTCAAATGGTAGAAGCATTTTTTGAGGCAAAACCGTGAGACTAATGATGAGAAACTTCATAGTTAAACGTGCTTGAGCTGAAATAGTACTATGATGAGTGACCTCCTAAGAAGTGCTCAAGTCATATTGGATAATATCTCTATATTTAAATCACAAGATGTTACATAGGAGATGTAGTTGAACTCAAAATAAGGTTTATTTTGTATGACAATTAGTAATGGACCTAAAACTTTGACCTAGTTAGGTGCTACATTGTACATATCAGTTAGTCGTATCAACCTTACATCCATAAACCAAACAGGTTCAAAATGAAAGCTATCTGCGATTATTAATCAAAAGACAGCAACAGACCAAAACCATGCGTACAACACTTACTAAACAAATAAAAATTTTACCATATATATTATAATATTTTCCTATTGGAATTTCCTAAAACCAAGTGCATTCATAATCTTTTTATTCTGTTCAGTTTCATACCTTGTGAAGTCTTATATAACATAATAAAAATATTAAAAAATTTCCCATCATTAATATATATGGTCAAGACTACATAGTTCCAAAGTCATTTTCCGTTCACGGAAGAACTATTACACGAAGAAACAATTTATGTTCAACAATTAAAATTCTCAAATTGATATTAAAGCTTCTCAGAGCACACATACCCGATCCAAATAGAACATAAAATCCTCCTGATACATCTATTTCTGAATTCTCCTCCCTGTTGTCAATATGCATCTAAAATCATAAAAAGTTTTATAGGCAAGTGTAAAAAGCACATTTACATGCTTTTGTCATCTTATATATTGGAAATCAAATTGAGAATGTAGGTACATGACAACTAAATGGAAGCTACTATAATTCACATGCATATTGCTTATTTCAGGACAGCACATATGCCTCAGACCACACAAGAAATAGCATAACGAATCACAGGTTTCCCTACTAAATATAAAAGCAAGAGACGGACAACAAATATTACTCATCAACAAAGGGAGAAGTTCCATGGATTCTAACCAGGTATATCTAACTAGTACATGCTTTGGCCAATGATCTGGGTCCCAAAAATTTTTCTGGATGCCTTGATGAACTTCAATATCTGCTTGAAAGAGGAAACAAATGCTACTAGATTAATGAAGTGAAATGTGTGTGATCTCAGAGAATCATTTCTGTATAGCAACAGAAATGAAAAGGTGTCGATATTTACTGTAATATTTGTGATTGTCACCCTGGTTATCATATTAAAGAATTTTGAGTTTATCACATACTAACATCACAAGAACCATCAATAATATTCACAGAATTTGTGATTGTCAGCCTGGTTACCATATTAAAGGATTTTGAGTTTATCACATACTAACATCACAAGAACCATCATTAATATTCACAGAACAAGATTCAACTGTTTGAAGTAGTAAGAAGAGAAGTTACAAGCTGTCAGGTCACAAGTAAAACAGATACTTCTACTTTTTTTCAAGAGGCTCGTTGCTAAAAATCAAATATTAATGCCTCCATATATAGGCTAGAAGCACATTAAGAGATATCATATTTACATCTGGATGAAAAAAATATTGCTCAACATATCTATCAGACCACATTCAACCAAAATGAAGAAATTGAAAATGTAGAATCTTTACAACAATGAAGGCAAAAAAGGGGGAAAAATAAAAAATTAAATCAGTTAGAATCACCATAAAACAGGTCCCGAAATAAAATGAATTGTAATCACAAGGATATGAGATATCATTCCAAAAGAGTTGTAACACTGGTGACCATGCAAGGATTATGAATTATAACATCAGCCTATTATTAATAAAAAATGGTATTAACTAATCCAATAAGATACCTATTGTATGTCATATGGCTTTGACAGCATAAATTTCCACTAAAACTGATCTTCAGATTATATGACATTCATGTTAAGTATAACTAATACTTTATTGTACAAAGAAAATTTTCTAGCAACAGCATAGGAATTTATTATATTAAACACACCATGGCTCATTCTATGTAGAAAATCTCAATGGTAAAGCATAACTGGCTATAGAAATTACAAAAAATCATCCTAGATAACTCCAAATTAACAAGAAAAAGAAGCATAGCAAAAACACCATAAAAATACGACTGGATTAAAGTGAGGGAAAGGGACAGAAGGTGGCAAGGGCACATACAATGGTGAGGCATGTCTAAAACTTTAGCTGTCACACCATGTAAATCACTTCCGCTATACTTCTGCAAGATATTAATTCATCCACAAAATTCATTCATCATTTTAAATAGAATTTAAAATCTTCTTTCTACTATAGTTTAAATCCTATTAAATACATAAACTTGATTTCCAAAAGAAATGCTGAAAACAACTCTAATGGTAACTCAACACTAATAGCTAGTGCTGGTATTCTGGGACTTACCAAATGAACATCAATCATTGGAACTCTAGTGCTTTTGCGGTTTATGAGAAGAAGCCATGGAACATGAAATTTCTCATGGCCAAAATGAAATGATCTACATTTCAAAAAAAAAAGAAGAAGAAATGATCTGAAATTATGACTTTTATTAAACTCTAAAATCATGTAAATCTTATAGTCATGACAATCATGAAGTGCAAATCAAGAAATTATACACCTGCACCAGGCCAAGATCTAGGCAATAAAAGGAACCTTAAAGGCAGCCCCACTCTCCAAATTACAAGGCCTTTCCAGGTTAGCTTTAAAGATGAAAGACCGAAAGTTCTAAAGCCAATCAATAGAAGATTCGATCAAATTCCTCAAGATAAATACTTAGTATATCTTTGCAATTACAAACAATCATAAACTTTAGGTTGCTTCGAATATCTCTTTGACAAGTGGCCATAAAATATAGTCAACTCTAGTCATATCATTTTTAATATTTGTAGACACTAATATCAGCACAAAACTCAACATAATTGTCAGTCCATCCAAGGATGAATTCAGTTGTTTAGTGATTGCCATAATAGAATTGTAGCAATGGAAACATAAAAATTGATGAAACTCATAATGTTGTAAGTTCAAGATAGAACGTCATGATCTTGATTGAAGATGATAGGATTATAAGATTGTTTTTTGGAAAAATGCCAGTGTCCACACGAAACTATGAATGTGAGTATGTGACCTTGATCCTGGACTGCTAAGCAGAGTTAACTCAGGCATAATTTAGCTCATAACTATAAATCCATCAGTTTAACGAAATCATTCTGTCTGTAAATTTGTAACTTACTGAATTAACGAAATCAACTAGATTACAAGAACAATATCCATAGGGTAAATCAAGCCACAGAATATGAACAACAGCTACACGAAAATCAAATGAAATAAAACTAACATTTTATAAGGATCCGCGCCAGTGTAACCAACCGGTTTCTCAATCGGCATCAACACCTGCCCATTTGAGGCAGTAAAGAACATCAAAAAACAAGCGAAAGACAAGAAAAGCTCCACGCATGCAGAGCCTCCAGAGTCTACCTCGCGGTTAACAGCAAAAATAGGACAATGACGGCCGATCACCTCGTTCCACACGGTTCTCGACTGCAATCATTAGGGCTAGTGATGAATTGAAAAAGATTGGGAAAACAGGAGGAAAAGTGGAGAGGTAGCGAGGTTTTGCTTCTCTGCTCACCCCGTGGTATTGCCCCGCCTTGCTCATCGTGACGATGTCCCTTGGCCTGTAAGCCAGAGACGTTGGAGCCAAAGAACACAGAAACAAGAAGACAAAGAGGAAGTTGGCGTTCTGGAGATCTCCCCCCATGAGTACTCTGCTCTCTGCAGGATCTAGGGTTTGAAAGACAAGGAAAAGCCGGCTGTGTAGGGTTTGAAATCCAGCGATGCCAGCCGAAGGCTGAGCCTGCCTCTGTAGCGTCGCAATTTTTGATCCGACACGCCAATGTCATATTAGTGTTATATTATATAATTTAAATGTAAAAATATTTAAATATTATTTTTTATTAATAATTTTTAATTATTTATTTATTTATATATATTTATCACTAAATTAAATAAATATTTTTTTAAATAATATGATATAATACTATCAAGATAATATTGAATAAAATATCACCTTAATCACATATGAGAAGAGCTTATATCATAATTTAGTAAAGATTATCGAATCAATTTGATTACGATTTGCGATACAGGTCTATTTATTAAAATTAATATTTTTAGTATTAATTTTAATATTAATTATTAATTATATATTATCAAATTTAATTATACTTTTAATATTCCTAAATTTTATTTTTAATGCTATTAATTAAATTTTATCATTATACCAATTTAAAATTTTAAAAAATATTGAATTGGTCAGTCTGATACTTAAAAAATTATAATAAATTAGTTGATGGATAGAATCAGGTAACTCATTTATTAAATCGATTGAGTATTAGTCTTAGCGTTCGATTTATTTAATAAATGAGTAAAATTTAAATCAAGCTTAAATGAATCAAATTAAAAAGGTCTTACGCAAATCCGACTCGGTAACTCAAATTGCAACCCCAATCTTTGTTTGCTTTTATAATTTTTGGTTGTATTATGGCTTTAAATATTTCACTTGTCTTTAAATGCAGGATACTTTAAATTAAAAAAAAAATAGAGAGAGATAATGTTTAAAGTATAGATAAGTATTTTTAAATAGAGATTTTTATGTACAGAACATAAAATTTATATGAAATTACACATTTCATCATCAATTCGTAAATATTACCACTATCACACTATATTCATTTAAATTTTACGCATTTCACATATTTCACATATTTCATATACTTTATAATATTATATGTAAATTAAAATGCATAAATTTATTAATATTTAAATTCTAATATATATTTTTATTTTTTATCATAAACACATTAATTTTCTTAC
>JAEMOT010003821.1:332973-377824 GCA_019297695.1 Apostasia ramifera | reverse complement strand
AAGTTATTTTAATGTAATACCTAAAAATATAAATCTTTTTGTTAATATATCGATCAATTTTAAGAGAATAGGCTCCTTTAGGGTATGATTTATGACATATCAATGAATTTGAGTTGAATAGTGAGTTTTTGGCAGCTATTCAATGAATTACATTGAATTCAAGTGGAGTATTTGTGTATTTAGAGTGCGATTCATTGCATAATAAGTTATTTTAACTAAATACAAGCAATTGTGTGAGTATTCAATTAATTTTTGTTGTATTTGAAGAGCATATATGCACTTTGACTTTAATCTTGTCTATATGAAGGTTGTTTAGCATAATACTCTGATTACACACCTAATCTTTGTAATATTGTTATATTTCAATCGAAAAATAAAATGTGGCGATCTACTATAGACATTTTATTGTGTTTTAATGTAATACCTACAAATATACATCTTTTTATTCGTATATCGATTAATTTTAAGATAATAGGCTCTTTTTCGGACTGATTTATGACATATCAATGCAGTTGAGTTGAATAGTGATATTTTTGCGGCTATTCAATGCATTACGTTGAATTCAGGTGAAGTACAAGCATTTATAGTATGATTCATTGCATAATAATTTATTTTAATTGAATACAAGCAGTTGTGTGAGTATTCAATTAGTTTTTATTATATTTGAAGAGCATATATACACTTTGACTTTAATCTTGTCTATATGAAAGTTGTTTAGCATAATACTCTGATTACAAACTTAATGCTTGCTATATTGATGATAGTCTCTTTTATGGTCTGATTTACGATATCAATGAATTTGAGTTGAATAGCAATTTTTTGGCAGCTATTCATTAAATTACATTGAATTCAAGTGGAGTACAAGTATTTAGAGGACGATTCATTGCATAATAAGTTATTTTAACTGAATACACGCAATTGGGTCAGTATTCAATTAGTTTTTATTATATTTGAAGAGCATATATACACTTTGACTTTAATCTTGTCTATATGAAAGTTGTTTAGCATAATACTCTGATTACAAACTTAATGCTTGCTATATTGATGATAGTCTCTTTTATGGTCTGATTTACGATATCAATGAATTTGAGTTGAATAGCAATTTTTTGGCAGCTATTCTTTGAATTACATTGAATTTAAGGGGAGGACAAGTATTTAGAGTACGATTCACTGGGCAGCTATTCAATGAATTACATTGAATTCAAGTGGAGTACAAGTATTTAGAGGACGATTCATTGCATAATAAGTTATTTTAACTGAATACAAGCAATTGTGTGAGTATTCAATTAGTTTTTACTGTATTTGATGAGAATATATGCAATTTGACTTTATTTTTGTCTACATGAAGATTTTTTAACGTAATACTCTGATTACACACCTAATATTTGCTATATTGATATATTTCAATCGAAATTTGATATTTGGCAGTCTATTAGGGACATTTGATTGTGTTTTAATATAATATCTAAAATTACACATATATTTATCAGTATATCGATCAATTTTAAGAGAATACGCTCTTTTGTTTATGACATATCATTGAATTTGAGTTAAATAGTAATGTTTTTCCAGCTATTCATTGAATTACGTTAAATTCAAGTGGAGTACAAGCATTTAGAAAATGATTCACTGCATAATATGTTATTTTAACTGAATACAAGCAATTGTAAAAGTATTCAATTAGTTTTTTTTATATTCGAAGAGAATATTTATAATTTGACTTTGATCTTGTCTATATGAAGGTTTTTAACATAATACTCTGATTAGAAACCTAATGTTTGCTATATTGATGTATTTCAATCGAAAATTAATATTTAGCTAT
Organism: Apostasia ramifera; assembly: GCA_019297695.1. Lineage (NCBI taxonomy): Eukaryota > Viridiplantae > Streptophyta > Magnoliopsida > Asparagales > Orchidaceae > Apostasia > Apostasia ramifera. Next base: position 376,002 of record JAEMOT010003821.1, on the reverse strand, counting down.
CTATTAGGGACATTTGATTCTGTTGTAATGTAATACTTATAATTTCACATCTATTTGTCAGTATATCGATCAATTTTAAGAGAATAGGCTCTTTTAGAGTCTGATTTATGATATATCAAAGAATTTGAGTTGAAGAGTAATATTTTTGCAACTATTAATTGAATTTCGTTGAATTCAAGTGGAGTACAAGCATTTAGAATACGATTCATTGCATAATAAGTTATTTTAACTGAATACAAATAATTGTGTGAGTATTCAATTTGTTTTTAATGTATTTTAAGAGAATATATGTAATTTGACTTTAATCTTGTCTATATGAAGGTTTTTTAATATAATACTCTGATTACACACCTAATATTTGTTATATTGATGTATTTCAATCACAAATTGATATTTGGCGAATTATTTGGGACATTTAATTGTGTTTTAATGTAACACCTATAATTACACATCTATTTATCAGTATATCGATAAAATTTAAAAAAATAGGATCTTTTAGGATCTGATTTATGACATATCAATGAGTTTAAGCTGAATAGATTTTTTTACAGCTATTCATTGTATTACGTTGAATTCAAGTTGACTACAAGCATTTAGAGTACGATTCACTGCATAATAAGTTATTTTAACTGAATACAAGAAATTAAGTGAGTATTCAATTAATTTTTATTGTATTTGAAGAGAATATATGTAATTTTACTTTAATCTTGTCTCTATGAAGGTTTTTTAATATAATACTCTGATTATAAATCTAATATTTGCTATATTGATGTATTTCAATCGAAATTGATATTTAGCAATCTATTACGGGCATTAAATTGTATTTTAAAGGAATACCTATAATTACATATCTATTTGTCAGTATATCGATCAATTTTAAGAGAATAGGATCTTTTAGTGTCTGATTTATGACATATCAACGAATTTGAGTTGAATAGTGATTTTTTGGCAGCTATTCATTAAATTGCATTGAATTCAAGTGGAGTACAAGCATTTAGAGTACGATTCATTGTATAATAAATTATTTTAATTGAATACAAGCAATTGTGTGAGTATTCAACTAATTTTTGTTATATTTGAAGAGAATATATGCAATTTGACTTTAATATTATTTATATGATAGTTTTGTAAACATAATACTCTGATTACAAACTTAATGCTTGCTATATTGATGTATTTCAATCGCAAATTCATATTTGGCTATCTATTAGGGACATTTGATTGTGTTTTAATATAATACCTATAATTACACATCTATTTATCAGTATATCTATCAATTTTAAGAGAATAAACTCTTTTGGGGTCTGATTTATGACATATCTATGAATTTGAGTTAAATACTGATGTTTTTGCAGCTGTTTATTGAAGTACGTTGAATTCATGTGAAGTACAAGCATTTAGTGTATGATTCATCGTATAATAAGTTATTTAACTGAATATAAGCAATTGTGTGAGTATTCAACTAGTTTTTATTGTTTTTGAAGAGAATATATGTAATTTGACTTTAATATTATCTATATGATGGTTTTGTAAACATAATACTCTGATTACAAACTTAATGTTTGTTATATTGATGTATTTCAATCATAAATTAATATTTGGCGATCTATTAGAGACATTTAATTGCGTTTTAACGTAATACCTATAATTTCACATCTATTTGTCAGTATATTGCATTTTAACGTAATATCTATAATACTTTTCGATGTTATATCAACATATTCCATTTGAACACGTATTTAGAGATAAGTTCTATATATATCAAGTATTTTAATTGCATAATGATTGTTATATAACTCTTTGATATTGTATCGATGTATTTCATTTCAATACATATATTTAGATACTAAATTAATACATATTAAAATAATTTATCTCAATGTTAGTAATTATTGTTGTATTTGATGAATTTCAACTCAATACACTTATTTTGGACCTTGATTCATTATATGTTATAATATTCTAATTGAATACTGGCAACAATATGATAATTGGATACTAAGTCAATGCATCCTGGCAAAATACAGGTATTTAGAAACTATTTTATTATATTTCATGGTATTTACACTTAATACTAACAATTATATAAATAATTGATACTATATATATATATATGTATTTCAACTAAAAACACAAAATTAGTAACTAATTTGACACATGTTAACTAAATACTAGCAATTATTCGAAGCTATAATGATGTAATCCCACTGAATACTAGCATTTAAAGATCTATTTATTATTTATTATAATATTTGAACATAATATGTTAAATTTAAGACATTTAGATGCTTATTTATTGCATATCATGCTAATTTACTTGAATATTGTTTTAACTCTATTCGATGTTATATCAATGTATTCCAACTGAATATATGCATTCATAGATCTATTATTATAAATCAAGATATTTTAATTGAATATTAGTAATAATACAACTATTTGATACTATATTAATGTAATTTAATTGAATATACACATTTAAGTTTGACTTGATATATATTAAAGTATTTTAAAAAAATACTGATAATTATATAACTATTTAAAGCTATATCAATAAATTAAACCTAAATACACATATTTAGATATCGATTCCTTATATGTTGAGTTAATTTCATCAAATTATATAATTATTTCACTACTATTTCGATATATTTCAACCGAATACACTCATTTGAAAATATATTCATTATATTTTAAGGTATTTTATCTTAATATTGATAATTATATAACTTTTTAATGATATATCAGTGTGATTCAACTGAAAATTTGCACTTAAAAATTGAGTCATTACATCTAAAGTTATTTCAATTGAATAGTGATAATTATACAACTATTTGATACTATATCAATGTATTTCAACTGAATATATATATATATATATATATATATATATTTAGATACTTACTTTATACATATCAAAGTATTTTGAGTAAATATTAGGTATTATATAACTATTTGATATTATATCGATGTATTTCAGCTGAAAATATGTATTTAAAGACCTAATTAATAGATATTTAGATATTTCAATTGAATATTGACAATTATATAACTTAGTTATTCCTTGCTATATCAATTTATTTCAATAAATACACTCATTTAAATCTCGATTCATTATATATTATAGTATTTCAATTAAATACCAACAACTATATGATGATTTGATATTATGTCGATATATTTCAATAGAATATAGGCTTGTAAAGACTAATTTATTATATTTCATAGAATTTTAACTTAATACTGACAATTATATAACTATTTGATACTATATCGATGTATTTTAACTAAATTATAGTATATAAATATTAATTCGTTATATATAAAAATATTTTAATTGAGTACATGCATTTAGAGACCAATTTGATATAATCAAGGAATTAAAACTGAATACTTATAATTATATAACCATTTGATGCAATATTGATATACTTTAACGAAGTTTACATATTTAGAGACCGATTAGTTACATATCATTATATTTTAACTAAATAATAGTAATTATACAATTATTCAATATCACATCAATCAATTAAACCAGAATATAGAATTTAGAGACTGATTTCTTAGTAATTATATTGATTTATTTCAAATGAATACATATTTTTGGGAAATAATTTATTATATATTATTATATGTTAACTAAATGCTATGACCTATAAAATAATTTATTACTATATTATTGAAATAAAGTTAAACACAAGGATTGAAAAACTCATTCATCACATTTCAATGTATTTTAACTTAATAGTAGTAATTATAGAGATATTCGATAATATATTAATGTACTTCAACTAAAAGAATATTATATAAATACTAATTTATTATATATCATAGTAATTTAATTGAATACTCACAAGTAAACAACTTTTCGAAGTTTTATTAGTGTTTGCAATTGAGTACATGTATTTAAAGACCGATTTGATATATATTAAGATCTTTTAATTGAACACTTGTAATTATATAATTTTCAATATTATATTACGTATTTCACTAAAGTACAAGCATTTAGAATCTGATTAATTACAAGTCAATATATTTTAGTTGAAAATTGGTAATTGTACAACTATTCAATAATTATATCGATAAGTTAAATTTGAATACATACATGTATTTAAAGGCTGATTCAATGCATATTCAGTTCATTTAACTGAATGCTAACAATTACATAACAATTCGATAATATTTCAAGATATTTCTGTAAAACACTATCATTTAAAACACTATCATTTAACAAAATACTGATTATTATACATCCATTCAAGTTATATCGACATATTTTAGAAAAATAGGTGCGTTTAGATATCGATTCATTATATATCAAAGTATTTTAATAAAATACTAACAATTACATAATTAATTATTATTAAATTAATGTATTTTAATTATATATATATATATATATTTAAAGGACAGTTCAGTGCATATCAGTATATTTTTAGTGATTACTAGAAATTATATGACAATTCTATGATATATTAATATATTTGAAATGAATATATATTCCTAAAATTCAATTCATTATACATCAATGTATGTTAACTGAATTCTATAAATTATATAATTATTTATTATTTGAGTCATGCATACATTTCAAAATATTTTAACTTAATACTAATAATTATATAATTATACAATTATTCAATATTACAATGACATATTTCAACAAAATAATAGCATATAGATACTAATTCATTATATATTATAGTAATTCAATTGAATACTCACAGGTATACAATTTTTCAATATTTTAATAATATATTTAAGCTGAGTATATGCAATTAAAAACTTAATAGATATATATTTAGAAACTGATTCGTTATATATTTGAGTTATATATTTGAGTAATTTATTAGAATACTGGCAATTAGATAACCAATTAGATAATATTTCAAGGTATTTCAACAAAGTACTAGCATTAAAATACTAAAATATTAGATACCGAAGCCTTTTAAAAAATTACCACATATTTAAAGTTATATTAATATATTTTAACTAAATAAATCCATTTAGGCATGTATTTGAATAAAATACTGATGATTATGCAATTAGTAAATATTGTATTGACATATTTTAATTAAATACATATATTTAGATAGTAATCTGATTATATATCAAGGTATTTTAATTTAATATATGTTAACTAAATATTAGTAATTAGACAACTATCTATTACTATTTTGTTGAATTATAGCTGAATACATTCATTTAAAGACAAGTTCACCACTTTTCAAGGTATTTTAACTTAATTTTGATAATTATATAATTATTTGATATTATATCAAAATATTTCAACTAAATACACATATTTGAAAACTTATTCATTACATATCAAAGTATTTTGACTTAACACTAGTAATTATATAATTATTCGATGCTATATTGATATATTTCAAGTAAATCATAGTATATAGATAATAATTTATTATATATTATAGTATTTTTATTGAATATTCATAATTATATAACTTTTTAACATTTTATTATCATATTTCAACTAAGTAGTACATGCATTTAGAGACCGATTTGACATATAGAAAGATATTATAAAATAATAATTACACGATTATATTTATGCATTTCAACAAAGTACAGATGTTTAGAGATCAAGTAATTATATGTCAGTATATTTTAATTGAATATTATTAATAATATAACTATTTAATATTTTATTGATAAATTAATGCTAAATACACGTATTTAAAGACTCATTTCTTACATATCAAATTAATTTAATTAAATAATAGCAATTACATAATTATTCAATATATTTTAAGATATTTTAATAGAGTACTAGTATTTAAATATTGATATATTACACATGAGTGCATTTTAGTATAATACTGATAATTATACATTTATTTAATATTATATTAACATATTTTAAGTAAATAGATGCATTTAAATATCAATGCATTATATATTTTAAAGTATTTTAATAAAATACTAGCAGTCATATAATAGTTTCATGTTATTTTATTGTACTTTAACTGAATTACATGTTTGAAGACTTACTAAATACATATCAAAGTGTTATGACTTAATACTCGTAATTATATAACTATTCAATATTATATCGATATATTTTAACTCAATTATAATAGACATAATTCATTATATATTACCTTATTTTTATTGAATACTCGTATTATACAATTTTATGATATTTTATTGATGTATATTTCAGCTGAGTATAAACATTCAAAGATCAACTTGATACAGATCATAAAATTTTAACTAAATACTTACAATCATACAACTATTTGTTGCTATATCAATTTATTAAATCAAGTATAGAATTTTAGAAACCGATTGTCACCTAATTTTAATTAAATACTAAAAATTATATAACAATTAAATAATATATTGATGAATTAAACTTGAATATATGCATTAAGAGATTGATTTTTTACATATCAAGTTAATTTAACTAAATAATGACAATTACATAATTATTCAATGATATTTCAAGAGATTTCAATAAAATAAACATTTAAATACTAATATATCATATATTGAAGCATTTTATCGGATTACTGCTTATTATACATTCATTTATATTTATAGCGACATATTTTAACTAAATAGATGCATTTAGATATGTATTTATTATATTTTAAAATATTTTAATAGAGCACTAATAATTATATAACTAATTAATATTATACCGATGTATTTCAACTAAGTACATATTTTTATAAATCGATTCATTACATATCAACATATGTTAATTTAATATCAGTAATTATATAAATATTTATTATTTTATCATTGAATTAATATTGAATACATGCATTTAGAAATCATTTAATCACATTTCAAGATATTTTAACTCAACTCAGATAATTATAAAATTATTTGATGTTATTTCCATACATTTCAACTGAACATATTCATAAAATAACAATTCATTACATATTGAGATGTTTTGACTTAGTACTAATAATTATATAATTATTCAATATTATATTAAGATATTTTAACTAAATTATAGAATATGAATATTGATTCATTATATATCAAGGTATTTAACTTACTACTTGTAATTATAGAATTTTTTGATATTTTATTATATTTTTTCAATTGAGTGCAACATTTTAGAGACCAATTTAATTTATATCAAGATATTAAAACTGATTACTTATAATTATAAAAGTATTCAAATTTATATCAATATATTTTAATGAAACATATGCATTTAAAGATTATTTTTTTGTCATTATATTTTAACTAAATATTACTAATCATATATTTATTCAATACTATATCAATGACCTAAATCAGAATACATGAATTAAGAGACTGACACATTACTTATTAGGTTAATTTAACTGAATATTAGCCATTAATTATATAATTATTCAGAATACTGGTATTTAGCTACTGATGTATTATATATTAAAATATTTTAATAGAATATTAATAATTATACATCCATTCAATATTATGTTAATATATTTCAACAAAATAGATGCACTTAAATATCAATTCGTTTAATATCAAAGTATTTTAATAGAATATTAGTAATTGTATAACTAATCAATATTATATTAATGTATTTCAACTGAATATATATATTTAGAGATGAATATCATATATATATATATATATATATCTCAAAATATTTTAAAAAAATACCAGTTAAAATATTACTATTCGATTATATATTATTATATTTGAATTAAATTCATGCTTTTGCAGACTACTTCATTACATATAAAATATTTTAGTTAAATACTAATAATTATATAATTATTTATTATTTTATTAATGAATTAAAGTTGAATATACCCTTTCAAAGACCGATTCAATACATTTTAAGGATTTATAACTTAACATTATCAATTGAATAATTATTTGATATTATTTCAATAGAATGCACTCATTTAGAGACCTATTTATATATATCAAGATGTTTTGATTTAATACTGATAATTATATGAATATTCAGTGTTATATCGATATATTTCAACTAAATTAGAGCATATAGATACTAATTCAATATATATCATGAATTTAACTGCATACTCACAATTATGTAACTTTTTGATATTTTATTTACATATTTTTAACTTCGTACACGTATTTAAAGAACGATTCAATATATATTAAGGAATTTTAACTAAATTATTGTAATCGATTAGTCACATGCCAATAAACTTAACTTAATACTAACAAGTAAATAAGGGGTATTTCATTCAGGCCCCTAAGATTTGATTACTTGAACACAAAAGTTTACAAATCTTAAAACATATTATTGAGGTCTACAAAAAAATATAACACGGGACATCGTGGTCCTTTCATGACAGAATCTGTTATGTATTATAAAAATAACAAAAATATATTTTTTCTTAATATATTAATTTTCAAAATATGTCATTGAGATCATGTGCGGCGGCTGCCTGTGCGCGAACTTTTCATAAAAGACAAAATCTTATTCGATATCAAAATACTTATCCAAATGTGCCTCATTTTATTTCTTCACAGAGAAATATGTAAGAGCCATACTCAACTTCTTAACTCTCATACCTAATTAATTGCTAAATTAAAAGCTCAAGTAAGTAAGATTGCTAATGCTTTAAGAGGCTGTTTAGTCTTAAGACAACTTGATCTATTTTACTTTTTAAAATTAAAAATAAATTTAAAATCTAAATTTTTAAATTTTATTTTAATTTACTTGAATTAATTTATAATTATGAATTAAAATTTTGATTACAAGTTGAACCAAATTAGAATTAATTAAATTTTTTTAATTTTAATTAATATTTAAGTTAAATTAAATTAGTTATAATTATTTTATTAAATATTTAATTTAAATTATTTAATCATTAAAATTGATTAATTTTACTTTATATATTAACATATAAATATTTATATGTGAAATTAAAAATTTATTTATATTTAAAAAAATTAAATATAAAATTTCTAATTTTTTTTTTAAATTTATAATAAATTTTATATTACAAATAAAATATTATTTAATATATAAATATATATTTATTTTTATATTTTAATTTTATGCAGCACCTGCTAGTATATATATAATTTAGACCGGTTAGCCCGACCCCCTTTTGTATGACCCAAATCCCAACAGCGATGTTCTCCTTCTTGTGAGTTCTGAGGCAGCGAGAACGCAAGCTGGATAGAGCTCTTCCATGAGGAGAGCTAGGATTTGGTCTCAGCTCAAGCGACTAGCGGCAGGGCCGTGGCCTTCCTCGTCTTCATATCAGCGACCTCAGTCTCCACCTTTCAGTCGCTTCAGTGGCCCCCAGGGGAGCGGACTCAATTCTTCTTTTATCAGGTTTTGGTCCACAATTCCGGCAATTTCCGAGTCATATGTAGGGGATCTTGACGGTGGGAGCTACGGGAACATACAGAGGACTGAATGGGATCTCCAGGAGGAGGAAGGCGCCAGATATGTTCCTGTCAAGGCGTATTTTTTAAGCACGAGGTACTTGCCATGATCCTTCTATGATATTTTTTCCATTTTTTTCCTGTTCTGAGACATGGGTTTTTAAGACGTCAGGTGATTTGGAGAAATAATATTTTATTCTAGAATCTTAGTGAGATTAGTTGCTTAAGCAAGATTGGAATTTAGCTACATACATTCCTTCACACGCTTTCATCTCTTTAATCATTATAGTAAGATCTCCTAAATCACTTTGCACACTTACACTGCTACATCCACCATTAAGGTTAGGAAGTTGCATTCACAAAGAAGTGATCTGACTGGGCGATAGACTGGTGATGGTGGAAGAGGAGGGATGGCAGCAGGGTGTATTTAGGTTGTTATTTTATATTTATGATCATCTAATCCTTGCACTTTAGTGAGGTTTGACATGTTAGTGGCTTCAGTTGATATATTTCTCATTATTTTTGATAATTGAGTCTAACTTATTTGTTGAATCAGTATTGATTTAAAGAGCATGCAGAATGAAAATGCATGCTATGTGATTCCTCCATCTTCACGCTTATCAAACTATGTTGCACTGCGCTACTCTGAATATCCCTTAGTAAGTATGTTCTGCCCATCATCGTCATCATCATAATTGTCCATAACCTTATTCCAAATGTTTCGGTTGGATTCTTTGGTCTACAATTTTTTTTTGAATATCCTGATTGCATTCATTTGTTTTCTCCAATTTTTATCCAGTTTGTCTATCAATGAATTACACTTGTTTGGCGACGTCCATCATGCATATCTAGGGTATCTTGCATTTTTAGGGAAATGAGTAGCCTTTGAAACTTTCTGAGCAGTAGATCAACAAAATGATGGAATACTTTATGTTGTGCTTTTATTAGTATACCTTGGAGGGAAAAATGTTGAATCTTTGAATTTAGATTTCAAAGTATTCAAAAATGAAAGCATTATTTTTACCAGATTTTTAGGGGAAAATGCTAATTTTCTTAATTTTTTGTCAAGTTGCTTCCCCAAGGTACTTTAGGTTTCTTTGCCATGCTATAAGGTTATATTCAATGCTTGTAAATCTGTTCTGACTGAAACATTTCTTTTCTGCTCATTATCATGATGGAAGTATTTTTGAAGTGATTACATACATATTTCTTGGGCTGCACTTAGATAGTGTGCCCCATGATTCAGTGCTTTAACTGGACTTGCAGAAGCCCTTTCTATAGACAACTAGTTGTTTCACCAAAATTTTAAAATGGGAATTTAAAATATTAATATGTCCCAACCTTACTTGCCTTTAAACTTTTATTCGAGGACAAATTGTACAGCACATCATCAGATCTCAGCATATAATAATAATGACAAAGCCTTAATCTCCAATTAATTGGCGTTGGCTGCTTGGAATTATCTTCTGAAATTTAGATATATTTAAGCAACACTCTTTGCGAGTTCAAGTGTGTCAAGGTAATACGTAATGACCATATTGGAACTCAGTTTTGGTGTTTCCTTCCCTCTCTTTAATGCTATGATTTGAATCTCCTCACATTTACGTATACGAAACTCTATAATGTGATGATGAATGTGTCCACATCGCCTTAAACTTTCCTTTGTCAGCTTGTCCATTATAGGTGCCACTTCGGTCAATACAATCATTCCATTTCCTCACTATAAAAATTTGAGTTGTTTGATCTATTTTTTACTGCTACGTTTGTATTGTAAGATTATGAATGCTCGCAAAAGAGGGAGAAAGATTGACTGATGGCTTAAATGTATGCTCACACAACTCTCTCTTTGATGTCAAAAACTGGAAACAAATATGGAATTGAAAATTCAGCACTTGTCACTTTAGAGGATAAGTCAACTTGATTAGAATTTGTAGAAGACATGAGATTTTTATGTTGATTTTTTTAATCACTCTTTAGTAGCACATTATTTTTCTTTGGTGAGAATTTCATGAGCTCACAATGATGAGAGACAACTAGTAACTCGTAGTTAGGATAAAATCCAAGACGTATGCTAAGAAGCATATCAAGTCAAAGATTGAAGCTCAATTGTAGATTTGCTAACCAAACAATTTGAAGATGTCCAAATATTTTCATATGATAGAATTCCCAAGAAATCAGAATATTATCGCTTGTACAATAGAAATAATGAAGATAACCAATTATGAATAAATAAATGATCAAACTTGCAAGTAAGAATGGTTATGTTGGAGGGATGATCATCAAAATGATTGAGACAATTAGAACTTTGTTTTTGCTATAACTATTGAAGGTCACAACCACCATAAAGAATCCATGAATGGACTTAAAGAAGAAATTTTTTTATTTAATGGTTCTCTCAAATTGATTTTACATGAATATATTTTATGGATATACAAAAAAAATGAAAATACATCTAGATACCCAAGAAATACCTAAAAATTAGGGAATTTCACTCCCCCATATGGGATGTCTTATATATATATTTAGAATGTTTGCTATTTTCTTTTAATTTATTTTTTAATTTAAATAAAATTTCCTCCCCAATTTCTCCTCTAATTACTTGGATATTTATCCATAGAGTTAGAGCATATTTAGTTATTTGAATTAATTTTTTGATTATTTGAGTACTATGATCAAGTATTTAAATTATTAGTATTTAATTCACATAAACATCATAAATATTGGATCTTGCTTATGACTCCAAAGCTAATAATGATAATGACTTTAAAGCTAGCTGAATTGAATTAAATATATTAGTTGGATAACTTGTGGGATGGCTTGACATCAATTCCACATCATGTGCTTCGTAACTTCCAATGCACAAGTACATTGTCGTAAGCACTCTGCTTGTTGTTGTTCTACATCAGACAATTTTTTCTCTGTATTTCCACTCCTTATTCTTGTTCCATTTATCCTTATTAAGCCAATAATCTTTAGAACAAGCTTAGCCTGCTTATTAACATGATTGATCATGTATGGACAGAGATTTGAATGAATTATTGGATATAGTTTACTCCAGCTACCATATTAGTGGCCTTTCTTTTGTTAGTCACTGAAATTATAGTACCAAATTTATAAGTTGAGGGTACTTTTATCAAAATTAGGTTTCTGTATTTTTTCGGACTTCTTTGATCTTTACCCATTTACTGAGTAGGCATGAGTTGCCTTTAAGGTTTGGTTCCGATCTGTATACCTGCATTATTGTAACACAATTTTGCAAATTCACTAGTGCAAGATGAGTTTCTTTTTTTCGAGCATTGTCTTTTGTACTTTGTCTGAATTCCTGTTTTATTGCAGGGTATCAAAGTGAATGAGAATGATGACAATTGTCGCTATGTGCTTGTTTTCCAATATGGGTCTGTTGTGTTGTTCAATATTGCAGATCATGAAGCTGAACATTATCTTGATATTGTTAGGAAGCATGCTTCTGGATTGCTTCCTGAGATGAGAAAGGATGGTAATCTTTTGAAACTACATCAAGATATTGGGGGTATTTAGTTCGATGCAATCTTGATGGTGGTGTTGTCTAAATTGTTATTTAGATATCTATGTTATCTATAATTGTCATTCTATTAAAAAATAATAATGCTACTAATCTAATTTTGTTATCCCAAAGCACCTATTCCATAGAAAATCACCCTACTTCACCATAATTAAGAGTGACACCTAGAAGTCACCTAAAATTAAAGTGATATCTAGATGTTATTCTAGATTGGCAATTTTTGTGTTGTTTTTCGATATTATATAAACACTTCATGAAGATAACGATTAATTTCTCTAAATAATACGACATAACATCGCAATAACATTGAACCAAATGCCTTTTAGTTTCATTGTTATTGGTAGCTTGTAATATTTAGGTGATTGTTTTTTATTTCTTTTCTTTTCCAGTTAATATTTTAATGAAAGAGTAAAAGCCTCTGTGTAATGTATTTCTTGATGATTTTATTGTGTAATTGTTTGAGCTTTCTTGATTATCATATTAACGTACTCGTGTTGGTCTGTTTAATCAACAGAGCTTGCTTCTAATTCGAAGTCCTTTTAAATTTGTAAGGGTAGTTTTAGGTAATACCTTGCATTGGTTTCTATGACCTTTTCTGGAATTATTCATGCTTAATCTTGCCGGACAAAATTAGTTGAGATAAAACTATTGATAACAATGATCGATTTTCCATCACCACAGTGCTTTGTTTTTGTTTCATTGAAGGATGCATCTTAATGTTTTGGATTTGCAGTTTCCATATTTGATGTATTTCTACAGTTCGAAAAATGCAAGTTCTTACACATTTTTTAAAAAAAAGCTTAGTTCTTAACCTTTTTTTTTTTTTAGATTATGCTGTAGTGGAGAAACCACAACTGAGAACGTGGATGCAAGGAGGTGCAGATTATGTTTCTTTGAAAAGTTTGGACATGGATGGTATACGTATTATTGGTAGTGTGCTCGGACAAAGTATTGCATTAGAGCATTATATTGGACAGGTATTTTCTTGATAAAATTCTCATCATTCCATTGTTAAGCCATTTCCATATATCTTTCAGATGATATTTGCCAATCCAGCCCATTGTTTCACTACGTTAGACTTTTTTGTTGACTTCTATATTCGAGAAAATTACCAAAAGCTGAGCATGAATTAGCAGGTCATTATTATATGGTTGGTAGAAAACTTGGTATTTAATAAAATTTAATTTACATATCTGATCTTGATACTTTTTTCACTTTCAAAGTTGTGATATAGTTTTCAACTACTTGTAAGAGTAACTCATTAAAGCTCGATTCTTGATACTTATGCTCAATAAAAGGAACCAGGGAAGCTCTAGAATTATCCTCGTGGTAAAGTTAATATTCTCAGTGATAGATCATGCTCCTGGTCAAAAATATAGTGAAACCATTTTTATTCTCTTTCTCTAGTGCAGGTATTTGAACACAAAATTCAAATCAAGTTGACAACGTCTCAATGAGCCTGATGACCCATTTGAGAAAATTATATTTCATTCATGTGTCTGTTGGTTAATATACTGATTCTTTTATTTTTCTTAGGTTGATGATATGGTTGAAGAATTTACAGATATTAATCGTGGTATGGAGAAGACAGGAACCTTTACCATGAAAAGGAAGAAGCTTTTTCAACTGGTGGGGAAAGCAAACTCAAATTTAGCTGATGTTATCATAAAGCTTGGTCTTTTTGATAGGTAACTCTGCCAATTTCTCTGCAGCTATGCCAGACTCTTATTGTTGTTGTTAGAAATATATATAGTGGCATTTTGAGCAGTTTATTGACAATTTGCTAGCAAAACATTTCATGTAAGGATTGGGATAAATTAGATGCTAGCCTTATTTATTGAATAGATATATTTCTTGAAGTAATTTCTTCTTGGTTTATTGAAAGCATATCTTTTAAATCTGTTTCACTGGTAACATATTTAGTTTTCTTGTAATTGCTGAACTCTACATAGAACTGAGTTCTTTCTTTACTTTTGCGAAGCCCGTCCCAAGGCTGAAGGTAGGAGAGTTGCAGTAGTAGCTTTAGCGAGTATAAACCTTGTCACTTATGATGGATTTCTTATGATGACTCCCAACTATTTTGGGATAAAGACCTTGTTTTGTTTGTTATTGTGTTGCACGTATTATTTTGTATATATAATATAATAGACATTTACTGATGGTGCTAGTTTTCCACTTTTTCATGGTGACTAGGTCTGAAATTGCTTGGAAAAATGCTAATTATGCTGAGATATTGGAGTACCTTCGAGAAGAGTATGAACTTTCTTCACGTTTTGGGAGCCTTAACTTTAAACTGAAATTTGTTGAGGTAGATAATTTCCGTCTTTGTCTTTCATTATGATAAATACCTGTATGATGATGCATTTTTTATTTGCAACTAAATTAATTTCCCATTTGTTTTGAGATTAGGAGAACATAATCCTCCTGTGATTTAAATTAATCCTACTAAATCGAATGTTTGAGTCTCTTCTAACTTTATCCTGTGATGACAGTCCAGATTATTGTCAGAGGTTTAGGACCTGTGTCAGTTTTTCGCTGAAGTTGTGTTGTACAACGCAACTGTTTCGGTAGAAATTTTGGATAGATTTAACTGGCTTGGGCATCTGCAATAGAAAGTAGAAGAGCTGCCATTTTTTATCCCTAGAGAACATTATCTTCCCAGGCAAACATATGTTAGTTGAAGTTCGAACAAAAAGATTTGCTTAAAGAATGCATGCAGTATAAAAGTATTCATGAAAGTAAATCCCAAATAGTTAGGAAGAAATTACTAATGACTATGATGACGATGATGACATTTTTTTTGGACCTTGCAGCACAACATACATTTTCTTCAGGAGGTCCTTCAGAACAAAAGATCAGATCTTCTGGAATGGCAAATCATCATACTGTTGTTCATTGAAAATATTATCTCAATGTATGAAATCCTTAAAAGTTCTTCAGTATTTCCTCTTTGACAAGCTCTGCTGCTAATTTCAATCAAATAATATTTTCTTGATTGAAATCATATTACTCCCTCAGTTTTGAAGCTGAAATTTTCATATTGCTTCGTCAAACATTTCCTTCATGTCCTTTCTATTGTTGATCCTTGGAATGCTATATTTTGGGTCCCTTTATTCAGGCTGATTTACTCTCTTTGTTTATTGCCTTCATTTTTTCAGGGAAAAAATCTTTGGTGTATACTTTTTTACAGATTATATTCTACTTATTGATAGAATTAGGAATATGGCTAAGGCAAAATTCAAACTATAGGAACATGCTTTTTAGAGTCTAAAGATTTTCTTGTTAATAGATTTGAAGCTGAATTTATGGAATGCAAATTTAGTTAAGATAAAAACAGTTGTATTGAGAATATGATAATTAGGTGATCAAATTATTCAAAAAAGTAGTTTATATACCTCGAATCAATCATATAAAATAACAGTGTAATAGATGATAATGTTATTAGTAACATTTAAGTATGATGAATTAATGGAGAAATGCATCTAATATGTTATATGATAAAAAATATCATTAAAACTTAAAGGTAAATTTTATTGGATTGTAAGAAGACCAACAATATTATATGGTGCTAAGTGCTTGTTTTTAAAATTGAAACATATAAATAAAATAAGTGTCACGAAAATAGAGGATGCTAAGGAGGACGATGGAGTTTACACGAAAAGATAAGATGAAAAAATGAGTACATTCGTGAGAAGGTTAAAGTAGTCTTAATTGAGGATAAGCTCAGATAGCGACTGCTTAGATGATTTGCATATAAGCTTATAGAAATACTAAAAAGTTGAGTTATTGGATACTGTTCAAAAAAGAAAAGGGAAATAAAAAAAAAGAGAATCCATAAAAACCAACTGTTGCATTAAAACGTGTGCTGCTTGTAACGAGTATATTTTATCATGAATATCTGGTTGTCTTGAATAGGGCAACCACCAACCTTTGAGGTGAGTTTGAATTGATTTAAAATCGTTTCAAAAGTTTAGCTTGATTCAAATTCGTGTCGATGAATTCGACTTGATCTGAGATTAGTTGAGTTTGAGTCAACTCAAAATTCATTTATAGTTGATTCATAGATTCAATCTGAAGTATCAATTTTTTTTTTTTTTGTGATAGATCTCCTTGTGATTCATGAACTTGGAATCATACCATTCGGTCTAGATACTTAGGATATTTATTCATTATTTTGATGTAGAAGTTTTCAAATCTAAGAAAATTACTTGCAGGTCCTTAAAGTTATAATTATTTTCAAATTGATCCATGTTTTTTTAATCTCAAATTACCATAGTTCTATTTTAATGTTGTATAATAAAAATCTCCATTATGGCCTTGAAAATAAAAGATTATGACGTTAGTGCTGGACCTAAATTATTGTTGATTTAAATTTTTATTATTTTGTTAGTTTTAGAAGTATGAATTTCTAAGGGTCTAATTGAAAGAATTTTAAAAGTGTGAATCAATATGAAAGTTATCCCAAACTATAGGACCTGAGACTAATATATCCTATAATTATGAAATAAAATGCAAGGTGTTTAAATTTTATAAACCTATATGTAATTAACCCTTGAACAATCTGCAGAATCCTACCTACGCGGATCCAACTCTGTTGTCTCACCTACCGCGCTTTTCCCACCTACCGCGCCTTTCCTTTGTCAAAAATCTCATAACACGAACATGAAACCATATCCCTTGGATTTCTTTGAGATTCGTGCCATAAGGTAGCAAGAATATTCAAAAAATTTAGTAGACAGATGTATCAATTTATAAATTTTTAAAAATTTTAATATTAAAAAAATATGTAAAATATAAAAATAAAGTAAATCTTAAACTTAAAATTTGTATTAAATATATAATAAAATTATTAAAATTTTAAATATTAATTAAGTAATAGTATGACTTTTGATGTTTGAATCAAAAAAGCCCAAATAATGAGTTGAGTTAGAGGAGTTGGTCGTAATTTAAATTCAAATGGTCTGTTTGTTTGTAAGATTAAAATTAAATTTAAATATAGATATTTTTTATTAAAAATTATGAATGATGTGAAATAAAATTAATTATTATATTGAGATATATGAATGATGTGATATAAAGTTAGTTATTATGTTGAGATACATATATATGAGATATAAATTAATTATTATTTTAATAATGTGTATAGAATATGAAATAAATGAGTGAGTAGTTTGATTCAAATAAAATTCATTTATTTTTTATTTTAAATATTTATTTTACCAATCATATCTATTAAATATAATTTTTTTAAACAAAATTTTAAATTAATTTTATTTTCGAACTAATGTTGGATCCTATGAAAGTTAAACAGAATTCGAGAGTTCTTCGTTGAAGTTGCACGGATCTTACAGCATATCCAATGGTTCTTTATAAATTACCTCCTTTCGCCGTTTCCTTCCTCGGATCCGCCCTACCTACCGCTCTTCCTCCAAGAGCTGCTTGCTCATTTCTTCCGCGAACTCACTGCGATTCTTCCTCTGTCCCTCTGTTTCTCTTTCTCTGCGCGCGTGAGTGGGCGTTGCAATTTTCCCTAGTTTTCAATGGATCTGAAGATGTTGAATGCGCCGCCTTCATCCGGTGTTCATCGTGCTCTCGGGGCCGCCAAGCCCGTCTCTCCCTTGTCGCTTCCGACCGAGAAGAAGCGCCGTTTCGGGCCGCTTATCCTGTTTTCTCCGGAGAAGAAGCTCCATTCAATCCAAAGAGCGGCGCTCTCGGCTTCTAGGTGTGATGAACTCTGTATGCTTACTCCTTCCTCGTGTATTGATGCTGTTTGCTTGAATTATTGCTTGTTTCATCACCTTTATTCTGATTGCCAGCATGATGCTCACTTCCTCCATTGATTGAACTGTCGTTAGTGCTGACTTTAGCTGAGATGAATGTGGTTGATCTGCTCATGTTTTAGTGAATTATTCTTCTACAAACTTCCCTCTCTTGTTTCTTAAAAGCTATGTTTTCTTTTATCCTGATGGATTGAGAGTACCCTACATCTAGAAATGATTATTGTATATGAATCCTGAGAAATTATTGTAGATTTGTTTTTTATAGACACGTGTATCTTTCATTTTTGTGAAATACATATGCTGATTAAGAATAAATTAAGAAAAGCGAGAACTATGCACATCACATTGGCAACAAATCTAACTTATGATTTGAATACATGTGTGCAATAATGTTTCATGAATCCTACTTTCCAGATAAATTTTCTTATTAAATGTATTTTGAGTTTCTCTGACTTTCTAAACTAGATAAGGGTTGCAAAACACTCCAATCTCCTCTTAAAAAAGTCCCCCTAATTTTTAATATTTATTTCATATTATATACGAATTTTAATATTAAAAATTAATTTTATTTCATACTTTGCACTTATTTCAATAAAAACTTTATTTCACATTTAACACAGTTTTTAATAATATAATAATTTAATTTTACATCATAATTTTAAAATAATATTTTTCTCCTTCTAGCTCCAAAACAATTCAAACAATCCAAAAATATACTTTTACTAGAAGGCCGCCCAACCAAACAGTGACGAACTTGAAGGTGCCTTTGGAAGTGCAATCCTTCTTTTCCTTTGTGGGTGATGTTTGTGAAGATGTTTCATTTATGTTAATTGTTCATATTAGGACTTGCTAGCTGATCTACGCACATTAGCCTTATTCATCTCCTCTTGCACATGAAAAAAAAAAAGAAGAGAAATAAACATAAACATTTTTTATATTAAAAAAGAATAAGAATACCAAATGATTTATGCTTTTGGAAAGTTCTTTCCCAAAATCTCTCATCATTTAAAGAAGATGCTTGAGTCTTCCAAAGTAACTGGTTATAGATGTGTAAAACATTGGGTTAAAGCGAATTGCATTATTACCATAGCATTTTTGTCTTCTAACAACATTTATTGAAGTTCTTTTCAAAAATAGATAACATATATTGAAGTGATGTTTTGGAATCCCTTGGGTGATACTCTAATGGTGCATATACCTAAGATGAAATGACTATTTCATTCCATCCTTATTCCTTATGGAATAGCTATTCCAATATTTATTTTGGTAGAATAGCTATTCTATAAGAATCTCTATTCTTCATTTCATAAAATAGTCATTCTTTCTACTGACCCAAGGAATAGTTATTCCTTGGCTATTCCTTATAGGCTAAAAGTATTATTCTAAAATTACCCTTATTTACACACATAAACACATGCACGTACATATATATATGCATATACATGCACGCATCCTTATATTTATACTACGTGCACATATATACTTATATAAGTTTTATTTATCTAATTGTTTATGTAAAATTAATTTAATAATAAATAGCATAAAATTTTATTAAGTTATATTCATAGGTATTTAGTTCTTTTCTTTTCTATTCATTTTTTATTTAACATTCTATTACATCCAAGTAAACAAAAGAATTGTCATTCCATTCCCTTTGGAATAACGAATAACAATTTCATTCCAACCTTATTCCATTATATTGAAGTAAATGTACCGGAAATGTATGTATCCCTTTACATTGTCTTGCCCTCAACTGAAACCTTAGCCATTGGTTCCCTAGAGAAGTCAATTTTACTATTTCACTGCATTCAGTCAGTGTTGCTGTTCCCATTTAAAAAAAAAATTATTTGGTAAAACAACTGTGTTGTACAACACAACTACAATATAGTTATAAAAACAACTTTCTATCAAAGCTGTGAAACAAAGATTTTTGAAATAACTGCTATGGCAGAATGCTATCCCCAATAATGACTAAATTGTAAAGCCTCAAAATCCTCCAACCCCTCCCCCCCACCCCCCTCTCTCTCATTTCTCATTTTTTAGCTGCTTTATCTGTATGCTAGTACAATGGAGCATTTATCTTTTATATTTCAATGTTCTTTGATATGTCATTGTATTCAGCAATCTTTTATGACCACTAATAAGGTTGCTGACGTCTTCAGGTTTATCGATTTCTTTTTTCTGGATTGGTCATACCAAGTGTATGCTTAGTTTATATATTCTAGACTCTCTTGTAATATGGGCGTTGGCTTCTTATGCTGTTCTTCAGCAAAGCCTGGTAGTTGTCGAGAAATTCAAGTGTGTTTAACTAGAATTGATGAAGCATCGAGAATGAACTTCAAGCTTTTGGATATTGATGATGGTTATAATTTGTCTTTCTCTATGAACAGGGAGAGGGTGGACCAGAGTGAAATCTTGACACTAGATAGCATTAGGCACTCTTTGATAAGGCAGGAGGATAGTATAATATTTGCTCTCCTGGAACGGGCAAAGTATTGTTATAATGCAGATACATATGATAGGAACGTGTTCTCAATGAATGGTTTTCGTGGGTCTTTGATTGAGTACATGGTCAGAGAAACAGAAATGCTACATGCAAAGGTAAATTGAAATTTCATTCAGAAATATGTCAATGCAGTCATAAAGTTTTCCTTGGCCTAATATTGTTTATTTTCATGTTGAAATATAGGTTGGACGGTACAAAAGCCCTGATGAGCATGCTTTCTTTGCAGAAGATTTACCTGAGCCCATGCTTCCTCCTATGCAATATCCGAAGGTTAATTATAATGCATTTTTGTATAATATATATTGCATATTGCATTATGCTTTCTGCTATTGTTTGACTTCATATAATATTGTTTTTACTTGCTTCATTTGATGTTTGAACATGATACACAGTTGTAGCTCATTCAATGACTTCTAGTTATGAAATCTTCTTTCATGCCCCATGCTAGGTGCTGCATCAAGTTTCAGATTCCATTAACATAAACAAAAAGATATGGCAAATGTACTTCAGTAATCTACTTCCCAGCTTGGTGAAAGGTGGCACTGATGGGAATTGTGGATCAACTGCTGTTTGTGACACAATTTGCCTGCAGGTAATGACATCATGCTGTGAAAGAATGAATATATGCAACTGACGAATAGTTCAACATGTTACTTCAAAGATATGTTTGTGTTCTCAAGATTCTACATGATGTTTCACTGAAAAATCCACACATCTCAAGGGATTAAAAGGGCATTTGATTCAATGTTATTTTGATTTATATTATCTAAATTTTTTTTTATTTGATTTGCTGATATCATTGACATGGTCAGATAATATTGTAAAAATTATTGAATTGCCACTACAAAATGACATATGGATGTCATAAAAAATATTTAAATAACATAACATCACGATAACATTGAACTAATGCCCTTTAAGAGTACTGCTTCAATTTTATTTAATGCCAATTTGTTAGCTATCATCATCATTTATCAGTAGCCTTGTCATAACTATTTGGGTTGGTTCTATAAATCATTTTTCACCTTTTATTCTATCTAATAAAATCTGTGATTTTTAAGTCTAATTCATCTAACTTTTCTTATCTTACATCTAACCAAGATAGTTTGGGTTTGGTTTTCTTCAATCATATACGATCAATTAAAATGTTATCTACTTACAATGTTGTTATTTCTACTCATTATGTTCTACATGATTATACCATCTAAATCTAATTTTTGTTATCCAGTCTATTTTCTGTTGAAACTATGAACCCTTTCATATATCACCTTCTCATGCATTTTTAATGACCTTTCATATAAATGTCTTCTCCTAGATTACAATCTCTCACATTCTATCTTGTTTCTGGTTTGAAGTAACCATGATGTAATAAAGATCCCAAGAATAATCAAACTTTTTCTGAATGGTCACAGTGGAGCTGAAATCAGTGTTTACTTATCTATTTTTGGTTTCTTTTTGCAGTCATTGTCAAAGAGAATTCATTACGGGAAGTTTGTAGCAGAGGCAAAATTTCTTGAATCACCTGATGTTTATCGAGCTGCCATAAAAGCACAGGTGTGTTACCTATAAACTAAAATTAACACCATGTGCGTGACTCACAGGAGGATAGCAAAATGGGTTAGTGGGCTAGGTTCCGATTGACTCAAATCCAAACCTATCTGATTATTCAAATGATCAAATTGATGATCCGAACTGAACTGAAGTTATTCAATGATTTACTCATACCCAATCTGACTCGAGAAGAGTTTGAATCAGCCTGCCAACTCGACACTTTCATGGTTAATGAACAGGTCTACAACTAACCCAAATAATAATTATGTTAACTCATATTCGGAATTTCTGGGGCTGGCCCTATTCTGTTTATATACTGCCTGTTGACGTGGGAAGTAGGGGGTCATAAGAGAGAGAGAGATAGAGAGAGTCCCGAGAGACAGCGGTACACAGAGAACTAAACCTGATAATTAAGGTTTAAATGAGAATAATACGCATCCAGAACAGCACACAGGGATTTAAGGTGGTTTAGGGAGAAAATCCTCTACGTCCACTGAGTGATCAGCGAGAGATGATTTCACTAGAAAAAGAAAGGTGGTCGAAAAGACCAGTATAATGAGCGAAAAAGAAGAGAGAGCTTTCTTATCTCAAGCTCTTAATATAAGGGTGATAGAAGAGAGATCCTGCGATTCCAACAAAAAAACTCCTTTCAAAAACCCCCTTCTTGAAGCTCGTTCAAGGGTATTTATAGGCAGGAGATAGTGGAGCTCAGTTCGGGTTTTTCGGAAGAGGATGAAATATTCAATTGTTGAGTCCACACTGGTGGTCCCACCGCTGCATTGGAAACACGTGGACGATGTTTGAGGAAACCTGAATCGTCAGGATCGAGGTTTGGCTGAAGTTTGAGACCTGCAAGAATAATAATAACAATAATAAGGGATTAGTGCTCCCACGATGCCAAATGTACGGTTGAGATAGAGCGCTTGAACCACGTATTAACATCAGCCCTCGCATTGTCAGGGCGTAAACATTAATATGGGTCCTGGAATGCGAACCATCGCGATGGTGGACGCGCTGCCCTAGGCCTGTTAGGATAAAGCCGGAGCGGCGCCCTGTCGATTCGCATTCTCTTCCACAGCCTCTAAATATCTTGCAAGGAAGGGGGTAGATTGTTAGAGAGATGACGGAAGGAAAGAAGTGGTCCATCCTAACGGATTTTCCGCTGACGCAGAAGAGGGCTAGTAGCTCCCCGGTCAATGCTCCTCCCCCTGAGAAGAAGAGGGTCCTCGAGCCGCCTGAAGTGTCGCCGGAACCGGAGGCTGAAATATCGATGCTTTATAGCTTCTACTTGAGGGTAATTAGCTTTAGTATATGATAGTCCTTTACTGGATGCCTTCTCCAAATATTTAAGCATTTTATTAACAGCATCCCATTATTCATCACCACTTGCAAAAGGGCTATCACATCTAGTAATTGTTAAATAGATTAATTTTTCAACAAGACGAAGATGACAACAGTGAGAACAATCATTATAAGGTGCACCATCATCATAAAAAAACAACACTAGCATTTATAGGAGTGTCAACCGACCTAACCCAAGAAGACTAGCTTTCTCAAGATAATTAAGAATATATTTCCTTTCAGAAAGAAAATGTGAATACTAAGAGAAATTCGTCTAAGGTCTTTTATAATAAAAGCTTTTCAAGATGCTTCTTAACTTCGAAAAAGCCCATGTGATCACTATTTGAAGGTTTTGCCAATTGTAGGGACTTGGACAAGTCCCCGCTCTTAAGACCCCTCCGATAATTATGCATGGCCACAGTGGGGTCGACGTCTTCTGGTTCTGCTGCTGTGGCGAAGAAGCGGTTGGTGTAGTCCCGCAGACTTTCCTTCTCGCCCTGCTTGATGTTGGCAAGCACCATATCAAAGACAACCATCCTGGTCCGGCCGATGAAGCGGGCGATGAGTTCCACTTCAAATGATCATAGGAACAAATGTGATCTCTGGGGAGCTTGACGAACCTGCTGAAAGCCGCCCCTTTCACAGTGTTGGCCAAGAGGTGGCATTTAGTGGCTTCATCGGGTTGACGATAGCGGACAGCCCTGGATGTGCTCATGAGAGTCGGTAGTACCCCTGTAGGCTTCAAGTCGAGGTGGCCTGAGTCTTCTGGGATTAACGCTTGCCGGATGGCATTGGAGAACGAGGCATTGCTATCGAGCTGGCCAAAAAAGGGATCAGGTCCGTATTGGAGGGCCTGTGCACCTGGGAAGAGGGGATTCCATCCAGTGAGCAAAGGAGGGAAAGCTGGAGGAAAGAAGGTAGGCTGTGGAAGTGGACATGGTGGAAGAGGGTTTTGGTTCTGGTGAACTTCTTGAGGAGGAAGAGGGTGTCTGGGCTGCTGAGAAGAACCAGACGACTAAACGGAAGGTGCCGCGACTGGCGGGAGGGGAATATGGGCCCTCGCAACTGGCGAGAGGTGCAGGGGACGCCGCAACCGGCAGGAGAGGATCGCGGGCCGCCGCAACCGGCGGGAGAGGATTCGGCGACAGCATGGCCGCGGAGATCGGCTGAGTCTGCCTTAGAATCACGGCTTGCTGGGCTGTAAGGCCAGCAACCATGTCGGTGAGGTTCGCTAGCATCCCCTGCAAGTCTGAAATGCGGCTACCTCTGGAGGAAGAAGTAGATCCGGTGCGATGCCGGGATGTTGAAGCTGAAGCTTCATCGCCTGGCGCCCTAACAGAAGGTTCACCTGCATGTATGCTGCAGATTGCGGAGTTGGTTCTGCTTGTCCTGGCCACCATCTTCTCGGAGTCTCAATGAAAGTACCAGAAAATATTGACGTGAGAAGTAGGGGGTCGCAAAAGAGAGAAATAAACCTGATGATTAAGGCTTAAATGAGAATAATACGCATCTAGAACAACACACAGAGATTTAAGGTGGTTCAGGGAGGAAATACCGTCCACCGAGCGATCAGCGATAGATGATTTCACTAGAAAAAGAAAGGTGGTCGAAAAGATCAGTACAATAAGCGAAAAAGAAAAGAGAGCTTTCTTATCTCAAGCTCTTAATACAAGGGTGATAAAAGAGAGATTCTGCGATTCCAACCAAAAAACCCCTTTCAAAAACCCCCTCCTTGAAGCCTGTTCAAGGGTATTTATAGGCAGGAGATAGTGGAGCTCAGTCCAAGTTTTTCCAAAAGAGGATGAAATATTCAATTGCTGAGTCCACACTGGTGGTCCCACCACTGTCGGCCATCGGAAGAGCCGGAAGTAGTGGAAGGAGAGCTTGGCTTCTGGATCTTGGCATTTCTTCTAGGGGTCCGTGATGGCTGAAGCATGCGGGCTCTTGGTTTGCGTGATTGGAAGAAGCATGCTGCATTGGAAACGGTGCGGTCATGGCACACCGGCAGCGACAAGTGCAGCTGGGAAACATCGTCATCGATGTTGCTGAGAGATGATCTTGAATCATCGTGGACGATGTTTGAGGAAACCTGAATTGTCGGGATCGAGGTTTGGCCGAACCCTCGTGGCCGAGGTTTGAGACCTGCAAGAATAATAATAACAATAATAAGGGGTTAGTGCTCCCACGGCGCCACGTATACGGCTGAGATGCTGCGGTGGAACCACGTGTTAACACTCATCCCTAATTCTTAGGACTAGTGACAATGTTGCTGACATGATTTGCTGACAATGTTGCTGATATGATTTGCTGACAATCTATTATTCCTTCTTCAGGATAAGGAGCAGCTCATGAAAATGCTGACATATGAGTCAGTTGAGAATGCAATCAAGCAGAGAGTGGAAACAAAGGCAAAGGTTTTTGGGCAAAAGGTGACTGTTGGAGCTGATGAGAACTATGATCCCCCAGAATACAAAATCAGGCCTAGCTTGGTAGCTGAACTCTATGGAGAATGGATCATGCCCCTCACAAAGGAAGTTCAAGTAGAGTACTTGCTGGGGAGATTGGATTGAGGAACTATATTTTAAAGATTGATGATCTCCAGGATGGATTAGTGAAGAATTTTCACTTGAACTATATTGCAACTGCAGCCTTCAGCTGCTTGATTTCAATGGGTGATGGATGGCTCAGGCTTAATGGTTTGATTCTGATGGAAGTTGCATTGCATGATTTCTAGTATTATAAATTGAGAAAGTTTGCTGTTTTGTTTTTGTCTGGAGCCTGGGGAGGTTAATGTAAATAATCACAATAAAGTAATTATAGGATATAAAGTTTTTATTTATGACATCTGGAAAGAAACCATCTTTTCTCCTTGTCCAACATTATGTCTTCATTTATGCGTAATCATCCAGTTCTATAGGTGATCCAGTAAGATTAAAACATAGTAATTGTTCTTGGCTTTTATTAATCGGCGAAACCCTTTATTGTCTTTTGTTGAGGGTTTCTGGGGCTTTGTCTTACCAACATCTCAACGTTTAATTACAATCATTTACAGATGATTCATCCTTCAATCAAATTGCGCGCTCTCTCTCTTTCTCATGAGCGGATACCGAGTTATTATTAGCCTCTAACAAATCATGAGATACGGGGTGTTGCCTCAGAGACTTGCAAGCTCATATTCTAATGGCATATGCCATTAGGTACATACGACCTTTCTATGATCAAGACTTGCCCTTCTCTCTTCCATAAATATGGTGACTTCTCAAAAAAAAAAAAAATGTTAGAAGATGAAGTCTCTGAAAAGAAACATACCAGCAATCAGAGTTCCTCACTCCTTCATACCTTCTCTCTTCTTATATTGAGAAGATAAAAGTTTGTAACGGCCTCCAATGACCCTCCTTTATTCATCTAATGAATTGTTCTTGTTTGATTTAGCTAATTGATGTAGGAGAATCTCTTTGAATCATGTAAATAGCGTGTTATTTTGTTTGTGTTTTCTTCTCAGTTCTTTCCTTTTCTCTTACAGGAGCATATGCAATGACCAGATCTTCTAAACAAAATTTACCTCCTATCTCCATAGGAAACCATCCTTCCATCAATTTTTTTAATGCTCACATGCAAAATGCTGAGAAAATGTTGGCCAGAGCTCATAGTAACACTCCTTTTGGATCTTGAGTGATGAATTAGGTTGCCATCAACTCACCCTGTTTGGCGCGAGGACCAAAACAGGACTAAAATAGTACTAGTTTAAAAAATAACAATAATAATAATAAATAAATTATTTTAATTATTCTACACAAATTTTAATATAAAAAATAATATTTTACTTCACATACTCAATAATTTTTAATAAAAATATAAACTTTATTTCACATCTTAGATCAAAATACTTGATTTGAATATTTTGGTCTAGAATGTGAAATAAAGTTGATATTTTTATTTTAAATTGTTGAGTATGTAAAGTAAAATAATATTTTTTATATTTGAATTTGTGTAGAATGATTTAAAAATTTTATTTATTATTATTATTGTTGTTTTTTAAATTAGTACCATTTTGGTTCTGTTTCGGTCCTATTTTGGTCCTCGTGCTAAATAGGGCTTAAAATCTTGCTTCTACATTTCGCAATGGAGCTCAGATAAAAGCTATTATTGCATCCTCCAATGGCCAATAAGTAGTGAGATTCAAGATATTACAACGGTTGGGATGGCCCAAGCTCAGTTGCTCTCTTGGCTAAAATGTGCTACATTGGCTTCGTTGATGCGAAGATTCAGGCACAGAAGAGTATTGAATAGTTATATAATTATTAATATTCAATTAAAATATATATTAACATGTATTGAATTGGTCTTTAAAATATATCTTAACGTGCTTATATTTTATTAAAATATATCGATATAGCATCAAATAGTTATATAATTATTAGTATTCAGTTAAAACAATTTAATTTGCAATAAGTCAATACCTCTATTTATTGTTAATTTAACTTAATTTATGTAATTATGCAACAGTTAAATGATGTAATTTAATATATTGATTGAATGTTTGCTGTTGGATAATTTGTTTGATACCAAAGTATTTCAGTTGAATATAAATAATTATGCAGCTATTAAATAATACATCAATATAATGAAACTAAATAGTTGTTACATAATAATTAACTCTAAATTAAGTAATTTTAACAGAAAAGCA
This sequence comes from Apostasia ramifera, assembly GCA_019297695.1. NCBI lineage: Eukaryota > Viridiplantae > Streptophyta > Magnoliopsida > Asparagales > Orchidaceae > Apostasia > Apostasia ramifera. Next base: position 347,242 of record JAEMOT010003821.1, on the reverse strand, counting down.
AGTATTCTGTAAAAATATATTATATATTATTGAATAGTTGTATAATCACTAATAGTAAATTAAAATATCTTGATATGTAATGTATATATCATTAAATGTATATATTTAATTAAAATATATCAAAATAGTTATGAATTACCGTTTAATTATTAGTATCCAATGAAAATATCTTGATTTGTAATGAATAAGTTTTTAAATATGTGTATTTAGTTAAATTCATCGATATGACATTGAATAGTTGTACTTTTTTGGCATTTAGTTAATAAATCTTAAAACATAACGATTCAGTTTTTAAATACGTATATTCAACTGAAAATATATCAATACAATATTAAATAATTATATAATTATTACTTTTTAGTTAAAATACTTTTATATGTAATAATTTGGTGTCCAGTATTCACATAAAATATTATGATATATAATAATTAATGTTTAGATGATAGTATTTAATTGAAATATATTGATACAGCTTCGAATCATATTATAATCATCATATTCAATTACAATACTTTGATATGTATCGAACCGATCTCTAGATAATTGGTGGGGACACGACGACATCGGACGATCGATTTATTCCAGGCAGGGTTTACAATCGACGTCCGAGATCTCACCACGTGGCGTCAATCTGGATGGAGGATTGATATAGGCAGATTTGGCAGCAGGCACAATTGGTGGCTGATCAGTGAATTGTAAATCCCCATTTAAATTAATTTATTGATTTGAATGAGAATATTCTAAATTTTGGACTGATCTTGTTTATTTTCTTCTAATTTTAGATATTTACATTTAGCATGTTATAATCAATTTTTATTTAAGCATTTATTTCTATAAATTTGAATTTTGATTATAATCACCTATATAAAGGCAAGAACTAGTACCGTTTGGAAAATTCTGGAATGAAATCAATTCGAATATGAATTATTGCGTGTTATATTTCGGTGAAGGGAAATGTTAGAACCTTGGGTGAAAATCTCTAAATAATTTAAAGTAATTTAAGATAATTTTTTTTTTATTTTTTTTTAAATTTTAAAATAATTCAAGCTCAAAAAAATCCAGGCTCTTATTGCAAATTTCCACCCAAAAATCCCCTTTCTTNCGCCTCGTCTCACCTCGCTCGGTCGCGTCTCGCACGGCCGCGCCACGCCACGCTCGGTCGCACTACGCTCGGCCGCACTACGCTCGGCCGCGCCTCGCCGCGGCGCGCCACTGGTCGGCGAGCTCACCGATCCTCGTGGAACACCTCCGGCTCGCCACGCTGGTCACCCGCACCCCACATCGCCTTCTATTCGTCTGTCTCGACACCACCTGCTTTGGATCGCTTTGACTCGTCTTTATGGTGTTGAAATCTCGACTTGAGGTAAATCTGAACATCAACTGAATATTTTAAATATCTACGAGATGTTGCAGTGGTGTCTGTTATTGGGACTGTTTGACTTGCTCCCCTGTGTGACCTGGACATTACTGTGCGAATTAAATTGCTGCTGGGTAATATTTTATTGTAAGAATACCCTTTACTGTGTACCTTGGCTCTGATCTGTTGAGATATAGTTGCCCAATATTATTTGATAAATTTATTAGATATCATTTGAACTTGATTTTAGGTATTTTAAATTGATCTGCTTTTCGTGCTTGTAATTTCTTAGTTATCACATAGTTATCATCAGAGATATTCTAGAACCAATTTATGACTAAGTTGCTATAATTATTTACTGATCTCTAATTAGGATTGCATCACGCATATTGTCCCGCATCAATAATACATTATATAGCATCGAATAGTTGTATAATAATCAGTATTCAATTAAAACACCTTTAATATATGATAAATTTGTCTCTGATTATAAGTATTCAGCAGAAACATATTAATATATCAACAAATAGTTGTATAATTATGAGATTTAAGTTAAACTACTTTGATATATAATGATTAGATCTCTATCTACATTTATTCATTTGAAATATATTGATATTTCTTCGAACAATTGTGTAATTACCAATATTTATTTAGAATACCTTAAAATGTAATATCTAAATATGTGTATTTGTTACATAAACAATATTTTAACTGAATATTGACTATTAAACTATTATTCGATGCTATATCGATATATTTCATTTGAATACACGTATTTAGAAATAAGTTCTATATATATCAAAGTATTTTAATTGAATAATGATTGTTATATAACTAGTTGATGTTGTATTAATATTTTTCATTTGAATACACATATTTAGCTACTAAATATATATTTAGATACTAAATTAATATATATTAGAATAATTTATCTGAATGTTATTAATTATACAACTATTATTTTTTATATTGACATATTTAAATTCGATACACTCATTTAGACACCGATTCATTTCATATTATAATATTTTAATAGAATATTGGCAAATGTACAACTAAACAATGTTATATAGTTATATTTCAATTAAATACACATATTTAGAGATAAAACTGATATTTATCATTGTATTTTAAAAGAATACCAGTAAATATATAATTGTTCGATAATACATCATTATATTTTAACTAAATTCTTGTTTTTACTTTATTATATATCAATATAGTTTAATTGAATACTAGCAATATATAACTTTTGATTACTTTATTGATGAAAGTTGAATACAAATATTCTGAGATTGATTTAATATATTTTAAGGTATTATAACTTAATATTATCAATTATATAATTTTTTGATATTATTTTAATATGTTTCAATTGAATACACTTATTTACGAGCCTATTCACTATATATTGAGGTATTCTGACTGAATAATAGTAATTATAATTATTCAGTATTACACTGATATATTTTAACTAAATCATCGTATATAGACACTGATTCAATATATATTATGAATTTAATTGAATACTTATAATTATATAATTTTTTAATATTTTATAACATATTTTAATTATATACATGCATTATGTATGGGAGAAGCTTTCACTAAAGTAAGAAAAGGTCATTTTCATACTTTGATGTGACATGGATAATGAGGTTAGTTGCTAAAGATAAAATGATTAATCAAAATAGTAAAAAAAAATATATTTGGATAATATCTTGTCTGCTAGGCGAGTTATCGGGTGATTTCACTTGGATTAATTAAAATTATTCAAAAAATTTAAAATTTTCAGAAACTATCGAGAGTCATAATATATATTGAATTAGTATCTATATGCTCTAATTTAGTTGAAATATATTAATATAATATCGAATATTCATATAATTATTAGCATTAAATTTAAACACCTTGATGTATAATAAATGTCTCTAAATGAGTGTATTTTATTGAAATATATTGAAATAATATCAAATAATTGTTCAATTGATAATGTTAAGTTATAATTCCTTGAAATATATTGAATCGGTCTTTAAAAGAGTATATTTAACTTTAATTCAGTAATAAAGTAATAAATAGTTATATAATTACTAGTATTTAACTAAAATATTTTTATATATAATGAAGTAGTCTGTAAAAGCATGAATTCAATTCAAATATAGTAATATATAATCAAATAGTTATATTTTAATTAGTATTTTTTTAAAATACTTTAATATATATATATATATATGATATTCATCTCCAAATATAGACACTAATTTTAATTTTTAAATTTTCAAAAGACCATTGTGCCACATCATTCGATGAATTTTATCAGGTAATTTGAAATTGATCGAAAATTCAAAGATTTTAAAAAATTCAAAATTGATGTTGGAGAGAGGAGATGACACGTCGTTGGGTGAGTTCTATCAGGTGAATTGAATTTGAATTGATGCTAGAGAGGGAGAGAAGATAACACATCTTCGAGTAAATTCTATTAGGTGAATTTTATCGGATGAATAGAATTCATTTGAAAATTAATTTAATCGAAAAACAGAGATCCGTTAAGAATCATGAGAAAATTTTAATTATTTTATTTATTTTTTGATTTTTCTAGAAAAATGACTTACGAGGAGTTATTTGCACTTATATGATCTAATATTTTAGAGCAAATACTTCTTGGAGTTAAACCTTGACTTAAAGCTCTTTTACTTGAAGATATTTATTAAATTCATCTTGATCTTGAATGTTGACTTGATTTCTTCTGATATTGAAGGTTAGCTGAGTAAATTATTATTAACATATTTGTTATCATCAAAATTAATATAGGTTCAACAGCTACATCGATATATTCTCGCTAAATACTAGCATTTACATACTAATTTGTTATATATTGAGATATTTAAAAGAGTACATTAATTATACTATTATTTGATGAAATATTGAAAAGTTTTAATTGTATATTTTTATTTGGATGTTGATACATTACATATCATGTTATTTTACTTGAATATTGAAACTAACACATTTATTCGATGTTGTATCAATATATTTCAATTAAATATATGCATTTATAGATTGGTTTGCTATATATCAAAGTATTTTAATTGAATATTAATAATTATATAACTATTTATACTATATTGACATATTTTAATTAGATATACACATTTGGAGTTTAATTCAATATATTTTAAGGTATTAGTAATTATAAAACTATTCATTGATATATCAATATATTTCAAATAAGTACACACATTTAAGGACTAATTTATATATTTAGAAATAGATTTAGGGGGCGTTTGGTTCAATGTTATCTTGGCGTTATGTTATATTATTTAGAGAAAGCAATTGTTTGGTTTAATGATATTTATAAATAATCTTTTATAAGATTATAAAATTATTAGTCAAAAGATGACATCTAGATGTCATGACATCTAGATTACATAACATAAACTAAGATAACAGCGAACCAAACGCTCCCTTAAACACTTTAACTGAATATATACATTTAGAGACTATATTTCGTTATATTTTAATGGAATACTAATATTTAGATACTAATGCATGTATGTTAAAGTATTATAATAGAATACTAGTAATTATACATTTATTTAATATTTTATTAATAATTTTAACTTAATAGAAGCATTTAAATAGTGATTTGTTATATATTGGGGAATTTTAATAGATTACTGATAATTATACAACTAATTAATATTAATCTATGTATTTCAATTGAATGCATGTACTTAGAAACTGATTAATTACATATCAATATATTTTAATTGAATACTGATAATTATATAACTATTTATTGCTATATAGATAAATTAAAGTTGAGCACATGCAATTAGAAACAATTAAGTGGAAATACACTTATATCATCTAAATATTGTAGAATTACTTGTACTAAGTTAAAACACCTCAATATGTAATGAAAAAATCTTTAAATGAGCATACTTAGTTGAAATATGTTGAAATAATATTAAAAAATTATATAATTGCTAGTATTAGTTTAAATACTTTGACATATGAATTAATCTTTGAATGCCTATATTCAACTTTAATTCTTCGATATAGTCATCAATAGTTATATAATTATCAATTTTTAGTTAAAAAATACTAATATGTAATGAATTCGCCTCTAAAAGCTCATATTCAACTGAAATGTATTAACATATCATCAAATAGTTGTATAATTACTTGTACTCAATACCTTTCTCGGCCTTTTGGCTAAGATCGAGTGTATAATTACTTGTACTTAGCTAAAATACCCATGCATATCAAATCGTCTTTAGTTGTATGTATTTAGCTGAAATATATCAATATAACTTGAATAAATATATAATTACGTAGAATTTTGTTGAAATATATTTAACATATTAGTGAATAATTATTTAATGGGGTAATTCTACTTAGTCCCCTGAGGTTTGTTTGCTTGGACACAAAGGTCCACAAATCTCAAAATATATCATTTAGGCCCACAATAACTACTATATAGTTCACAGGGTCCTAGTTATTTTTAAAAGCTTCTAATTAAGTCCAAAATAATATTTTCATTTAAAATGCCATTATTTCATCAAAAAATAAAATAAATTTAAAATAAATATTTAGTCAATTACGATTTTACCCCTGGCCCAGGGCATCCGCACGGCCGGCAGCGCGCGACAGTTGCGGCCTCCTTGCGCGCAGGACGCGCTTAGGGCGTTTTCGCGAGGCCGCGTGCTACCGCGACCCGTGCGCGGACGCCTGAGCGGGAGGCAGCCGCAGTTGCCGCGCGCTGCTGGCCGTGCGGATGCCCTGGGCCAGGGGTAAAATCGTAATTGATTAAATATTTATTTTAAATTTATTTTATTTTTTTGATGAAATAACGGTATTTTAAATGAAAAACGTTATTTTGGACCTAATTAGAGATTTTTAAAAATAACTAGGACCCTAGTGAACTATATAGTAATTATTGTGGATCTGAATGATATATTTTGAAATTTGTAAATCTTTGTGTTCAAGCAAGCAAACCTCAATACCTAAGTGAAATTATTCATAATTTTATTTTTCTGCTTTTTTTTTAATCTAATCTAATACTGCTTTCTAATAAACAGTTTTTTTCGTATCGCACAGCAATACCAGAGAGATCCTCGAGCCCATACCGTCGAGCTGCCATCTTCGTTCCCCGCCCGGCTCTTCCACTTTCCGCATCATCCAGCAACTGGCCGGCAACGACATCTTCGCTAATCACCTAGACGGGAATCTTCTTGTTTCAGCGCGGCGGGGCTGGGGCACCAGCGACGCCAGAAGGTACTTTTGTTGCTCTCTTTGCACGACAAAACATAGTCGGAGAAAGTGCTCCACTTTCCGCGTCATCCATTTTCTCTATTGAATGCGATTTTACCTTCTTATTACAATTCCTTATTTGATGCCCTAATTTTGCTTTTTCTTTGATCTACGATGCTTTATTGTACCTGGCTTTGTATCATTCTTATTTCATCCTTATCTGCAGATTATAGATTTCTTATTTTGATGTATCTTCCATTATATTATGCTTTTTGACATCTTACGTTCTTTGTGTGCAGATAGAGTCAGATTTCTGTTTCAAAAGTGGTTTTCTTTTGCTCTTAGGGAGTGTTTGGTTCAGTGTCATCTTAATGTTATGTCATAAAATCTATATGTCATAACAGTGAGCTATAATTTCATAATTTTTTAGAATATTTTCTATACAAGTCATTAAATCAAATAATTATTATTTTTACATAATATGACATAACATCAAGATAACATTGAATCAAACTCTCTCTTAATTATTAAGTTGATGTTTGAACCAAATTTAATCTCACTTAACAGTTAAGTACTTGTAAGATATTACTCAAGTAATGCCTTACAAATGGCTAAACCTTTTTAGGTAACTTCAACCTCAAATAACCTAGCAAAATTTAACGTTGATTTAAAATTTAAATCGACCTACTCAAAATAACTCTATATCAAACAACCCCTTCCTCTATGTTAACCTATTGTCAATCCGATGAGGGTTGTTTTTTTTTTAGTGCATTCTCCTATGATTTTCAGTTTTATTTTGTAGTTATTGGCCTTCATAGATTTTTGACCTGGTTTTGCATTGAACTAGAATAGGTTTCTGTTGGACTTTAGTTGGTCATGGCTTCTTACAAAACTCCATACATTGTTTAAAAAATAGAAAATATAGAGAAATTCATATTAAGTTCCTGCTAGATCAATTTAAGTATAAATTTGAGAATACCATCAAGCCTTCATAAGATTATGTTTCAAAAGCTATTAGGTTCCTATTTTGCTTTACTTTCAGGCTCCTATTTTAAATTACAGGAAGCTAAATGAGGATTTCAAATACTATAGATCAAAGTATAGTTATGAGTAAAATATAAGAACCTATTAGTTATTTGCCCTAGAATTTATCACAATTTAATCGACCTAAAGTATAGTTTCCATGTTTTTAATAATAATTTAAAATGTATTTTCAATAATATGTGGCGCTTAATAAAATTCGAAAGTCGACCATTCGTTATGATGGTAAATTGGGATTACACCATGCAACAGTGCTCGACTTCAACCCTGAACATTACGCAGGTCTTGCACTGCACCATGCTGTACTTTGATTAGGGCTAGCATTATGTTCAAAATTCGAAACTCGCTTAATTTTACTCAACTCGAGCTTGACGGGACTCTCTCATGACTAAAAGTCAACTAGCTCAAGTTAAAATTGATTCAACTAATAATCGACTTGATATTTGTATAATAATATGCATTTAAGCATTCATGATGTGTATTTAAGTTATTTTATGTACATGGATGTGTTCAATTGGAATTCACCTACCCTAATTTTGTTTAGGGTAAATTACATCCAGGTCCTTTAGGTTAGGGGATATTATCATGTAGGTTTATGATTTCTGAAATTCTTTATTTGGATCTCTGAGTATTTAATAATTTCAATGCAAGTTTATCCATTAAAAAACTAACAGAAGAGGGTCAAATATACCATTTTACCCTCACCTCTCACCCTCTTCTACCCTCCCTCACTCATCTTGTTGCATAAGCGGCATTGCAAGCCTGTAGCTTTGCTTGCTAGGGCTAATGAAAAAAATGAAAATCTAAAAATCAAATCGAAATTGAAGAAATCAAACCAAAATATTCCGTTAACCAAATAATGGCTTTGGGTTCAGTTTTTATTTTAGGTAATTTTTGGTTTTTGAGGTTTAAAAACTAACGGTTAATTGAGCTGAACTACTTAAACATAATTTATTTAATTTAATGATATAAATATTACTAAAATAAATACGATTAGCTATCAATTAAAACTTAGATATGTCTTGTTGTAAATCAGAGTTATGATTTAAATTTCGTGTAAATTTATATTAAAATTTATCTATATATCACTGTGATAATTAAATTTTAATTAAATCTTATCATATTTTTATTGTTATTTAGATTAAATAATTCATAAAATTATAATTTTAAGTTCATTTTTATAAAAAATTAGATATAGGTTAAAAATTGAAACTATTGGTTAACAAAATAGAAATTTCGGTTTTAGTTTTCAACTTTGAAAAACTGTTGATTTTGGGTTCAGATTCTGCTTTATGGATCAGTTAGCTGTTTATGATTACTCCTAGTGCTCACAGTAACTGTAGGCGGCGCTACAGTCTCGTGGGCAGCCGCTCAGGTGTGGGTTGCCCTGCTCTTGTGTAGGCAGCCGCTTAGGCGTGGGTTGCTCATCACCAGCCCATGTGTTGCCTTGCATGTTGTGCTACCATCGCACACATTACTATTGTTCCATGCATGATGAAGGTGTGAGATAGCAATAGGGTTGCCTTTTTTGTAATTAGCAAATTAAAAATAATTTCTGTTCACTTGGGGATGAAAACTAATGGAACTCATTAAAAAAGATTTGATTGAAATATTTATATTGAACTTTGTGACCTAATGAAAAATAGTTACGACTCATCGACCCAGATGAAGGATTCTTGAAATCGTGAAATTATGTGATATTATCCCCTAATCTCAGGAACCAAGATGTAATTTATCTTATGTTTTTATTATATTGCTATTTATCGTAGTCATGTTTTTCTTTTATGTTTTAAAGTGTTATATTTGTGGGATTTAATTTTGTGGTTATTAAAATTTAGAATATGTTCTCACTACATTCTTTGATAAGCTTCCATTATACATATAACTATATATATATATCTATGTATGTATGAATTTATGTATATGTATATTATTCTCTAAGTTAGTACTGCATCATACTAGTTTATTTGTCATGTTGGAACTTTTGAAATAATTAGAGAAAGGAAAATTATTGAGGGAACCATATTAGGTTCCTGTACTAATCCAAGAATAGCAGCACACCTTGCTAACGTAATGCTTTAAAACCTGTGAACCTCTGTTTACTATTCCAAATATTCTTTCCTTCTCTTTTATCTATTACATTTTGTTGAGACTGAGGCTGACATTACTTGTGCGCAAGTAAAGTTTCTGGTTAGCTTCTATTTTTTCATCTCCTGATTTATGTTTGTTAAGTTTCTTTGGTACTGATATGGAGTTATATCACATTATTAGATTATTTCCAAGTAGTTCTTATTCAGGCAAAGTCTACTTTGTGAGATTGAGAACTTTATATATATGTATATATATATATATATATATATATATTAATCCAGGGTAGGCACACCAGTGATGGAGAATACCCAAAGTCTCAAGCTAAAAGTTGCTATCATCCATCCTGACCTTGGAATAGGTATGCATCTTGATTTGAGTTTTTGGTTTTGTTATTTTCAAAAAGACATAGCAAAAAAGTATAACAAATAATCTTACATATTTGGAGCTAAATGAAGATTATTATTTGAAAGAGTACAATGGGAAAATAGATTTATGTAGTGATCCCACCTTGTGGGATAAAGGCTTGGTTTGTTGTTATTATTTTCATGTGCCTGCTTATGTTTTAAGTCTATTATATTTAGTGTTTGAAATCATACATTTATGATTTATCTGTGTTATTTGTATTTTCCACAAAATTATGTCTTAGGTGGAATATGTCATATCTATATGCAGACTAACTTGCAAGCTGCTCCTCTGTGCTTATGAAAGCAAGCTAATGTAAATGGGAATACATATAAAGGCTTCTTTTAGCTCCTTTGGAAATTCTAGGTGAACATTTAAAACCTATATGCACTATCAGTCTTTTCATTCAGGTTCTAATTAGTTATTCATTTAAAAGATGATTTGTACACATTCTTAGAACTTATAGTAGGAAATGAAAGATTCTATGCTTAGGTTGTTGGACTTTAATTGTCATTCTATATAATTGTACTAGTAGTAAGTGGTTACACATTCTGCTATTGTTCTTTTTCTTTAAAGATTGGGATTTGCTTATCTCTGTGTTATCCCATTCGTACACTAGTGTGATGACATTTGCTGCTTGTTTTGTGGATTGTTATGTGTAACTATTTTCTATGGAAGTTGCTCATAATCTAAGATAAAGGATGTGAGGTTTTGTATTACCTTTTCTTTGCTTGAATATCATGGAGAAGATAGTAGGAAAAGGCAGTTCATGATGCTCTAGTGGGTGTGTTTTTTATTATTTAGTAATTACCATCAGTATTGATTTATGCTCTTCTCTTGAATATGAGATTCTTTTGTTTCAATCTGTAGGTGGGGCAGAAAGATTGATCGTTGATGCAGCAGTAGAACTTTCATCACGTGGCCACAATGTTCATGTCTTCACTGCACACCATGATAAAAATCGTTGTTTTGAAGAAACTTTGGAAGGCGAGTTTTCTTACCATTTTTTGTATAATAATGAATTGTAAAGAAGCTTTTGTAATTGTTTGTTCACACCTCCTTTTTATGGAAAATGTTATGATTATACATAAAAAACAGGATTTTGATTAAAGAGTTCAAATAAAAATAATTAAAATGTCCCTGTTTTTCTGTTTGGTTTGGAACTTTCTTTCAAATTGTTGTTTTATGTTTTCAGTTGAAGTGGTTATTACCATTGCTGAAGTTAAACCTGTCATTTTATTCTTTTAGTATAACTGTTTGTCTTGCACAGAAGTGCTGAAGTTTTGTATTGGTAGACATATAGTGTACGGTATATTTTTAAAGCTAGTTTATTGGGAAATTACTTCACGAGCATCAGTTTCCCTCTCACATCTTCAATTGCTTCAATATGTGTTTACCAGCATTTTATCCTTAAACTTAATAGTTACCTGAATCATTTTTATTATTAAATCTTTACTCATTCCTTCTGAAGAAGAGATTTGTCAGCTTTTTTTTTTCTTGTCAATTCAATAATAAGGATATACTAAACATTGCTTTGTGGTTCAGGAGATTTTCAAGTCACAGTGTATGGGAGTTTCCTGCCACGCCATTTTCTCTACCGTTTCCATGCCGTTTGTGCATATTTCCGATGTATTTTTGTTGCACTATGTGTGCTTTTCATGTGGCCATCTTTTGACATTGTACTGGCAGACCAAGTTTCTGTTGTCGTTCCTTTGATGAAATTGAAAAGGTCAACCAAGGTCATATCTCAACAACCACTTGATTATTTGCAACTTTGTTTATTTTATGTTCATCTTAATTCAATTTATCGTTTAGGTAGTATTTTACTGCCATTTTCCAGATCTTTTGCTTGCACGACATACCACTTTCCTGAGGAGATTTTACCGAAAGCCGATTGACTTTCTTGAAGAAAGAACTACTGGTACATTAGCTTTGATTTCGTTTGAAGTTCATAACTTGAATTAACTCTTTTTACATGCTTATCTGATTAATTTCCTAGCTTTTTTATTGTTCTTGTAGGTATGGCAAACTTGATTCTTGTTAACAGCAGATTTACTAGAACTACATTCGCTTCCACATTCCTAGTTCTTCATTCACGAGGAATAGAACCTGGTGTTCTTTACCCAGCAGTGAATGTGGCTTGCTTTGCTAAGCCTTGTAGCTATAAGTGAGTAACATACTTTATTTCGTACACATATCTTTGATGTACGTTTAGTGTCATTATGTGAATGCTGGTAAATCAAAATGTAATCCTGGAGCTTATACTTTTTAGCCATTGGATTTGTTCCTTCTTTTTCAGGCCCAATTTTCTTTCAATTAATCGTTTTGAAAGAAAAAAGAACCTTCAGCTGGCTATTTCAGCTTTTGCGCTGCTTTCTTTTGCAGAACCTGATTCTCGTCAGGCGACCTTGACGATTGCAGGTACATGTTCTTTGCTTTTGAAGTCTCTGTCCTTGCTAACAGTGTTATTAGACTTATAAAGATTTGAAGTATGAACTATCCAAGATAGATGTATTTTGGTTTGGATTGAAAGCTAAAATGATACTACGTTACCCCAAGGAAATTTTCATGTCTTAGTTGATTTTCGGAAATTCATTTGATAAGTACATGATTGTGGGGCTGGTACCATCTGAGTTTCCCTTTGCAATGGTCTTTCTGTTTTTTAGATATTAATGGTTATAGTATTCCAGACTCTGTGATGTGAAACCAATGTGCTGTGTGTTAAGAAAATCACAAGAAGAAAACATTATTGTCATTGGTTATTTGCTTTATGACCGTTTTTTGCTTTAGGTGGATTTGATAAACGTCTCAAAGAAAATATGGAATACCTTGAAGAATTGAAGACTTTGGCTAAGGTTGAAGGAGTGGCTGATAGGATTACATTTGTCACATCCTGCACGACAACAGAAAGGAATAACCTGCTTGCCGAATGTCTTTGTGTTTTGTACACTCCTAAGGTGCCATGCAATTGCAGTATTTCTAATTTGTTCTCTTTTGAACTATTGAAATTTAATTTACAAGGTAATTTTCATAAAATATTTGTGCAACAATGCTTGAGCTAGTGGTGGCAAAATGAGTTAGTGGGTTGGGTTCATGTCAAATCTAAACTCAAAAAGACCCAATTTTTAATGATCAATCTGGATCCATACTACATTGGATTCTGGTCATCCTGCTATCCCAATACCTTAATAGCACAAGATCCTTTAAAACGATATGAACTTGTATTCCTCGTCTACTTTAGTAAAATGAGTAAATAATTGTGAGCTTAATTTGACTACTGAAATTCGATCTGAACCCAGAATTCCTGAGTTCCTTTTGGGTTGGTTTTCTTGTCTTGTCATGTAATGCTACGAGAGAGTTGGTAGGGACACCACGATCGACCGTCGATTCATTCCTGGCAGAGTTTACCGTCGACGGCCGAGATCAAGCCACGCTGCTTCGATCTGGATCGATTGACTATTAGGACAGATTTGAAAACATGGATGCTGCGGATCGCTGACTTGATGGATTGAAAATCTCCTATTCATACTGATTGATTGGAGATTCCATTTTGGGATGATTTTATTTCTCGCATTTATTTTATATTAGTTGTTTTTATTTCTGTGATTGTTATTTTAGGCATGTTATCTGGTATTTCCTCGTTTGTGTGAGAAATTTATTACATTATATATTTTTTCTTTATTGAGTCAGTTTGTATGGAGGTCTATATAAACGCTTCCCTGTTACTCTTATTTTTCGAATGTTGAATGAATTTGAGTTGTATTTTCCCTTGGGATTATTTGATTCTGGAATGAATCGGCATCCTGGATAGGGAAGGGCTTGGGCCTTGGGTGAGAATCCCTAAACTCCACCCGCTCTTCCTCTCCGGGTTGATTCTATTCAACCTGCACCGTCACCCTCATGCATTCACCTCGACCCCTCCCTGCCCACTCCATCTGTTAATTGCATTCATGCGTCCAGTTCACACCGACGACGTGATCGTGCCTGTTACGCCGAAGCGCACACATCGGCCCCGCTGACGCTTGCAGAGCTCTGCCTTCTTCTGTGCGCTCGGCCATTGGTGCGGTCCGCCCACGCACGCCCCTCCGCGTCGTGCGCCAGCGCTCCTGCGCGGGCGCA
>JAEMOT010003821.1:264185-332923 GCA_019297695.1 Apostasia ramifera | reverse complement strand
CTCTGCCCACGCGCAGCGCCAGCACCCACGCGCCGCCCGCACCCGCCCTACCTGCCCGTGCGCACCCGCTCCACCTCGCGCGCTAGTGAACGCCACAGCGGTCGAGCCCTATTTTGGGGAAATTACATCATGGTCTTTGGACTCTCTGACTCAAGTACGAATTTCAACAAGGCCTTTAACCTGGTAAAGTCGAATAATCTGAATTTTTCTGCTCGCTTCTGATTTCCTCGAACTTGTTCCACCTGTGCGATCTTTCATTATTGAGTGAATTTAAATTACTGTTGATTAAATATTGTGAGACCCTTAATCCTGTCCCTTGTTTTTGATTTGTTGAAAACCGGATTGCGCCCTAATCTGAATTGGTAATTTTTCAATTACCTTCGATCTAATTTATTTAAAATTTTAAAAGGAGTCGGTTTTGCGGGCTTAATTAATTTCTCAGTCATTACAAAATTATTCTCTGATATTTAGCATTATTTTGTGAGTAATCTGCTTTGTAAGGTTGCTGATTTCTAAACTGCATCATCATTCATCCGTTCCGCTTCACTGAGCCCATGCATTCTTCTGGGAAACCTTTAAACACTACAGAGATTGTACACTGTTTAGTAGTATATATATGCATATATATATATATATATATATATGTATATATGTTGAAAACAGCATATTTCTCTTTATATAATGAACAGAGCAGCCCTTCTCCATTGATTTTTTCATATTCTAGGCTATAGCTTAAAAAATTCTGGCATGATGAAATTAAGAGCCGTGGCATGTAGACACACGCTGCTAGAGGTCCGTTCCCCTCCTAGGGCTGCATCAGAAACATGTTTTAGATCATGAGCTGAGTTATGTAAACTTGCTCCTTTTTCATTGTTAAAAAGAAAAATAAAAAAATCGGATAAATCCTGTTACCATAATTAATACTTGCATTTCATCAATCCGGCTTAAGAATCTCTATTCAAAGCATCTTACATAAGATGCTTCAGTTGATATATTTAATGTTGGTTTTCTGTTTTTGAAAATGGACATAAAAAGTGTCTGCTTACATGCTATCTAACATAAGAACCTTAATTTTGCTATATGCATATATGCTTCAAAAAAATACAAATATAGTAAAAACGCTATCCTGATTGCTCTCTATCTGTGTTCTCTACGGATATTTTATTAGCTGCTTAATTTTAATTTTGCTACTTTTTAAATACCGTGGAAGTATTCTAAATGCAACTAAGATAGTTACTGTGGTTAATTTTTAACTCAATTAAAGTAAGACCTGTGAAATAAGGGAGAAATTAAAGTTGTTAGCATTTTTTATCTAAACATTAACATATCTTGTAGAACAAGATCAGTAATCGACAGTATTTATTCAAAAATTATGAGTCATAAAGCCGACTCCAAATATTTGTGATAAAGATGATAATATTTATGGACTATGGCAGCTACTATATATACTTTTAGGTTGCTTTGTTTGCTTATATGCGTGCAAATGCTCATTGGGCTCTTTCTCTTTGCTGTTTTCTGCAATTTCTAATCATCATATATCCTTTATCATTATGAAATCTACTCATTAACCGTTTTATTCTTCCTGTAATATTTGATCACAGTTTAATCATTTTCTGTTTCTTTATTTTTGCAGGATGAACACTTTGGTATCGTTCCCCTAGAAGCCATGGCAGCCCAGAAGCCTGTTATTGCGTGCAACAGTGGAGGACCTGTAGAGACAGTCAAGCATGAGGTCACCGGTTTTCTCTGTGATCCAACCCCTTCAGATTTCTCCAAGGCTATGTTCAAACTTCTCTCAGATAATGAGCTTGCTGTAAGAATGGGCAGAGAAGCATGCCACCATGTCTCACAAACATTTTCCACCAAGAAATTCGGAGATCAATTGAATCATTATGTCCTTGATTCTTATCATCACAGATTTGAGTGATTTTTAACCTGGTAAATCATTAATTTTAACTTGGTAAATCATTAATTTTTGAGAATTTATGCTCTGCTCATTCTTGTTTCGTGCTCATCTTTACCCAAAATTTATGACCTTAGCACATTTTTATGCTTTTCATGATATTTAGAAGTGGCTGAAGCTTTTGTGGTTCAAGTTTTAAATTATACATGTATTAATTGATGTGGGACAAATAGCTTTGATGAGGTGGGGGTGGCTAGGGTTTGGAATGTGAAAGAAAGAGGACAAATAAAAATAAGGGTTTGGGGATTTTCATTTTGGGCTCTAGCTTTTTCATTCAAGAATTTAAAATCAATCTAATTCTATGAATCACGATTCAAATTCTATGAATTAAAAGGATAAATTAATTTTATTTACAAGACATCCAAATATGTATAGATTCTAGACTTATAACTAGCAAAATTGCCAAACCTATCTAATAAATAAGTACTTTAAATTTAGACTAATTAACTTAGTTAAATAGGCTTGACTATTCATGACTTAATTCAACTGAATTAATGATTGATTCCAATGATTAAATATGACTTAATCTAACTAAATAGGGAGTACTTGTGGATCATAACAAGCTTCATAGTTTTTTTCACCATTCTAGTGGTCAACTCCACTGTGGTATCTCTCTGAGATATTTGAATCAATTTGTTGTAGTTCCTTTTTGATAACTTATAAATCCTCTGATGGAGGCAAACTAGATATTGCTGATACCCTTTATTTTGAGTAGATATCACTTGCTTATCAAGAATTTATTTAATTTGTTCTTTTTTATTGGGTTTGGTTGGTGGACACTCATGTGTGGGTTTCCTCACAAAGGAGATGGAAGGCTTAAATGGACATTGGGTATTACCATTGGTTCCTTGTATATCACCAAATTTGGAACATTGAAAGTTGGACTAATCCCTAAGTCAAGTGATAAATCTAGGACATACGCAATTGCGCTAATTTTCTTCGTAATTTTAAGTGGTTTTGCTCACGAGCTTGCAATTTTTTGACGACCTCATATGAGAATCATTTAAGCATAACCCGAAACATTACATTATCACCTTTGAAAAATTTTTAAGTATGAGATCTGTTGGAGTTCTAGGATTGTGACCATGCACAGCTTTAAATGGACTTGTGTTTATTGACGTAGAATTATTGTATTCGACTTTGGTCAAGGCATGACAAGATCTTAATTTTGATCATTATTTTCAAACAAACACCTATGTAGATTACCTAGACTCTGATTAATTACTTTGGTTTGGCCATCGGTTTCTGGGTGAAAGCAGTTGAGAACTTAAGCTTGGGACCTAGCATATGCTATGGAGTTTTCTAAAAGTAACTCGTGAATCTCACATCTTTATCAAGAATGGACTTGGGTAAACCATGTAACATCACAATTCTATCTTAGATGAATCATATGTTTTTGAACATGATAGAAAATACACTATCTTGGAGAAGCAATCAACTATAACGCAAATCAGATTGTGCTTGCACAATACAATGTGGTTTTGCAAGAAATAAATTCATGTTGCAGTCCTGCCAAGGACAATTAGGCACATGAAGTGGGGTATGAAGACCTATATTTTATTTGTGATATTTTGCAACAATGCTGGTTTTACATTGAGCAACGATATGTGTATATTCCTTTTGATGCTTGGCCAATAAAATTGTTCTTCAATAGCTTCAATTGTTTTATTCTTCCTGAGATGACCAGTAAGACTTTCAACTTTAAGATCTCAGATGATGGAATCCTTAATAGAGGTACTGAATAAACAATCTATGACCCCGAAATAAATCTTTATCTAGTAAAAAATAGTCAGGATGCTCTTTAGATGGTCGATCTCTTAATCCTGCATAGATAATCCAAAAGTTGAGACAATCCTTGTTGGCTTCATTGAGTTTGTCAAAATTGATAGCAATAATACTTATGGTGGGACAATAAGGAAACATGATGACAGTGTGTCGGCCACCTGGTTACCATCCTTTGCTCTATGCTTGAGTACAAATGTGTACTTTGTAGAAACTCAGTTCACTTAGCATGCTATAAATTAAGTTTCTTCTATAAGTTTAAGTAACTATTAACATGTGGCTCCAGCGCTACATCTTAGCCATACACGTGTCATCCTAAGAGGCTCTCTAATTCTACTTCCCAGTCATTGATGACGAGGTTTAGCACCATCGAACACGAGGATTGACTAATCTAATCATTCATTGCCCTTCTAGAAGAGCTATACCATCGGTTCCGAAGATCTGCTCTTGCAATAGCAATCGACGCTGACATATGGCCCGAGTCATAGCTGTCACACCCCTCCAAACTGACAATCGTACAATTCGTATAGGCCAGACAGCCATACTCTGTACACATTCCATGCCTGGAGTGCGCTGCCACAGCTAAAGTCAAATCACCGGAGGGGAGAAGCCTTCTTTTGAAAAGGCAGCTCCAGCTTGCCCCATACTCGCTGTTCGCAGACTGTCATTGCAAGCTAACTATAAATACCCTTGAACAAGGCTTCAAGGAAAATCTGGATCTTTTTTCTTGAATTTTGAATCTCACCAACTGGGAGCTCTTCGAACCTTCGGCGCCTTCTCCCCAAAACATAGCTTCAGATTTCATCTTTTCTTTGTGCTTTATACAGTTATGTACTAGGTTTTAGTAGCCCCTTCTCTGAGATATAGTTAAAGACTTAGAGTTCGCCAGGTGGACGTAAGGAACAAGCTGTTCCTAAACTACCTTAAATCCCTGCGTGTTTCTCTGGATGCTCTTCATTCTTAATTAAGCCTTAATCACCAAGCTCAGCTCTCTGAGTATCGCCGTCTCTTGGGACTCCTTCTTACGTCAACATCTCTTTCTGGTGCTTTCATTGAGACCCCGAGAAGATGATAGGCAAGATGCGCAGAACCAATTCTCTAATCCGTAGCGCGCAGGTAGGCGAACCCTCTGTCAGGGCGCTAGAGGATAAAGGTTCAGCTTCAATGTCCCGGCATCGCGCCGAATCTGCTTCTTCCTCTAGAAGCACTCGGATGTCAGGGCTGCGTGGGATGTTGGCCATATTTACCGACCTGGTCACTAGCCTTACAACCCAACAGGAGAATCTATAATATGATTTAATATGGCACGGAGATAGAAGAAATGATATCAATATGATTGAATATTATCATTAATATTAAGAGAATTAATATTATCATTAATATGGCACGGAGGGAAATTATAAAAATAGGTCTTATGATTTTTAAAATTAGTATTTAGGTCCTTTATTCTCATTAACATTTCTAAATTGGTCTAAATTTATCTCTCAGTTTCATTTAAAGGTTTCATGCTAGTCTCTTTTAACAGTTTTCATCATTTTTTTAAAAAAATAATTATTTAACATTTTTTACTACCCAATTATTAAAATATCTTTCCCTCTCCGGATTATGGGAGTGAGAAAAGAAGGGTAAAATTATTATTATTGTCCTATTTAATAGACTTTTTAATAAAATAATTTAATTGATAGATAAGAGACTTAAATGCTAATTTTTAAAATTTGGTAACATGTTATAAACGTGTACATAATAATTATAATATAAATGTTGTTATTAATCTCTTGCAAAAATAGTTTAGATTTTTGTATCTTCTTGTTAGAGGATTATGTATTATTAGAAACATCTCAAAGAGACTTTTATTTTTCTTTTTCTTTTTCTTTTGATAGAAATATTTTTCTTTATTTTTATATAACAAACTAACGGCCAAATATTAACGGAATGTTAGGACGAAAATTATATGATAAATTTTTTCAATGCGTATTTAAAAATAATTCAAAACAATTAAATGCATTAAATATAAATTGTTAAATTGCTCTTCTATCTAGTTTTACAATAAGCTTGTACTTAAAATACAATATTAGCATTTTTCTTTGAAAATATAAAAATTAGGAAATTAATCACAAACGCACTACTTTTTAATATTTTTAGAATTATAAAAGAAAGCCGACTCCGGCGGCTCCTCCTGTAGCTCCGCCAGTTGAGGCGGCCCTAGCACTCTTTCCGCCGGTTACGACAGACCCCCTGCTTGCCTTCGGGAGCGGAGGGGAGCTCCTCCCTTTTCCAGAACCCCCTCTGCTCAGGCGTCCGGTTCTTCTCAGCCTCCTAAGCATCGTCTCCCTCCTCAGGAAATTCATCAAAATCAGCATCCTCTTCCGCCATTCCCTCTATGTCCACTTCCTCAGCCTGCTTTCTTTCCTTCAACCTTCCCTCCTTTCCTACTTGGAAAAAACCCTTTCTTCCCCGGTACTCAGGCCCTCTAATACGGACCTGATACCTTTTTTGTCCCGTTTGATAGTAATGCTCCTTTTTCTAACGCCATTCGTCAAGCGCGGGTTCCGGAGGATTTCAGGCCACCGCGACTTGAAGTCTACAAGGGGACTGCTGACCCTCACGAGCACATCCAGGAGTTTGAAACTGCTCTTCGCTATCATCACCCTGATGAGACCACCAAATGCCATCTCTTGGCCAAAACTTTGAAGGGGGCAGCGATCAGTTGGTTCGTCAAAGCTACCCAGAGGTCAAATTTGCTCATATGAACATCTGAAATGGGAGCTGATTGCCCATTTCATTGGCCGGATAAGAATGGTCGTGTCCGATATGGTGCTCGCCAATATCAAGCAAGGTGAGAAGGAGAGTTTGCATGATTATACTAATTATTTTTTCGCAGTTGTACCAAAAAGCAAAGGACATTGACCCTGCTGTCGCCATGCATAATTATCGAAGAGGGCTTAAAATTGGGGACTTGTTCAAGTTTCTACAACTGGCGAAACCCAGAAGCTATCCAGAATTAGTTGCAAAGGCCAGCCAGTTCATGCTTCTGGAGGATGCTGAGGCCTCACCCGTCGGAGCCAACTAGGCGAAGAAGAAGAGGAAACTTCGAGGCAACGAATGATCGGCCACGAAGGATCGCAGGAACAAGAATCATGGCAAGGGCGACAAAAAGCACGCCGGTCATACGAGCAGAAGCATTTCTTTTCCAGGCCGCTTACTGAGGTGTACGCGGTGGCTGTAAAGCAAGGTTGTGTAAGCTGACACCGCCCGCAGGAGTAGACCCAGACAACTATTGCGAGCTCAACGGGAATTACGGGTATAAGCTCCACAAATGCTGCGCGCTCAAGGCCCTACTTAACAAATTGGCGGATCAAGGCAAACTCGAGTAGTTCCTATTGATGACACATACACCCAGCGCTACCCTGAAAGGCAAGGCCTCAGAAGGTGTGCGGGCTCCGACACAAGCTCTTACAGCACCACCAGGTTCAAGCCTGCCAACCCGGTCCTACCCCCCTGCTGCAAGAACTATCAACGCCATCTCCAGCTTTCCCTCCTTTCCTACTTGGAAGAAACCCTTTCTTCCCTGGTACTCAGGCCCTCTAATATGGGCCTGATACTTTTTTTGGCCCGTTTGATAGTAATGCTCCTTTTTCTAATGTCATTCGTCAAGCGCGGGTTCCGGAGGATTTCAGGCCACCGCGACTTGAAGTCTACATGGGGACTGTTGACCCTCATGAGCACATCCAGTGGTTTGAAGCTGCTCTTCACTATCATCACCCTGATGAGGCCACCAAATGCCATCTCTTGGCCAAAACTTTGAAGGGGGCATCGATCAGTTGGTTCGTCAAAGCTACCTAGAGGTCAAATTTGCTCATATGAATTCATTGGCCGGACAAGAATGGTCATGTCCGATATGGTGCTCGCCAATATCAAGGAAGGTGAGAAGGAGAGTCTGCGTGATTATACTAATCGTTTTTTTGCAGTTGTAGCAAAAGCGGAGGACATTGACCCTGCTGTTGCCATGTATAATTACCGAAGAGGGCTTAAAAATGGGGACTTGTTCAAGTCTCTACAGCTGGCGAAACCCAGAAGCTATCCAGAATTAGTTGCAAAGGCCAGCCAGTTCGCGCTTCTGGAGGATGCTGAGGCCTCTCCAGCCGATGTTACTGGAACCAATTAGGCGAAGAAGAAGAGGAAACTTCGAGGCAACGAATCATCGACCACGAAGGATCGCAGGAACAAGAATCATGGCAAGGGCGACAAAAAGCACGCCAGTCATACGAGCAGAAGCATTTCTTTTTCAGGTCGCTTACTGAGGTGGACGTGGCGGCTGTAAAGCAAGGTTGTGTTTGCTCTTCGGGGCCTTAGCCGGCACCACCCGCTGGAGTAGACCCAGACAACTACTGCGAGCTCAACGGGAATTACGGGCATAAGCTCCACAAATGCCGCGCGCTCAAGGCCCTGCTTAACAAATTGGCGGATCAAGGCAAACTCGAGTATACCAAAACCAATGTACAAGGGTCTTTATAGATTCTAGATTTAGTTAGCCTACTAGCATCCCTAGCAAGTATAATTCTATTGCTACTCTAAGGCCTCATTTGATTAGAATATATTCTGTGGATGTTTTAATTTTTATTGAAAGAGAGAGAATTATTTAATGATATGATGCGAAATAAAATTATATTATTATTAAAAATTATGTTGGATGTGAAATAAAATAGATTTCTTATTGAAATGTGTAGGATATAATATAAGGTCAATTTTTAAAGTTGAGATTTATGTAGAATATGAAATAAAATTAAATTTTAACATTAACTTTATGTATAATGTGAAATAAATATAAAATACTGTGAAAATATTTTTATAGGAGTTTGGAGATGTTTTGGGCACCAACCAAACGAGGCCTAAGTCTTCTCCTTTTTCCTTGAACATTGTAACTCATAACCTTTTAGACTCTACCCACTAACTCTGTTCTCCACTTCTCCCTTTGTAGATTATTTACATTACTCCTCCCTGTAGCTTTTCCCCTATTCTTAAAGTTGTTTCCTATGTTAATGTTTATCTCCGCAAGATCTCCTTAGCATGAGACTAGAGCCCTTCATCAACCACTGACAAAATTCTGCATCAACAAGATTCATCCTTTATAATATATGAAGTAGTCCATTTCTGTAGCAAGAAAAACACAAAAGGTCTAGTATGAATGTGTTAAGAGCATCTTGGTTTGCTCAAGTTTTATAGCTTCAATAGTTTCAGTACCTAAAAACTCTATAGAATATCATCAACTTAATTATTTGCTAGACCTCCTATGCATTGAAAGTCACGTTCGAAATCACGAGTTCGAACCCATTCTTTGAAAATCCCTTTCAAGGTGATCTCCACTCCGGCATATCCAAAATAGCACAAAATGAAGGGGAAAATGATAAAATAATGGAAGCAAATCTATATATCGCAGTCAAATACATGACTTGCTATGCCATTATAAAAAGATCCTCTCACCCTTCAAGGGAATGAGAAAGCTAACATCTATAATGTAAAGGATGTCAGCCTCCAATAAAAGACTGTCATGTCCTTGGAGCATTTTTGCGAACCCCAATATACTCATGGGACTTAGACTTTGAAAAATCAATGACTTACTCTAAAGTTATCTTTCAGACTTGTGATACTTACTCCTTGATAGCAGGCTATCATTTCCCCCCTTAAAGTGCTATCTCACAAACTTAATAAGTTGAGTTAAGAAATGCTAAGTGAGTAAATCCTAATCTCACAACTAGACAAAACCGGTTGAGAGAACCTGAACCAATTGGTTTGGTCGTAAATGTGACTATCTTAGGCGTGAGTTCCATGACTTTTCACCTTCAAGCCACCAAGATAACAAATGAATTCTCTCATTAATTAAAGGTTTCATCTCATAATAAAAGGTGGATAATTAACTACAGAGGCTTACGCTTGTAGGAGACCAACAATCCCCAGAAACTCTGAAGCCCTAGAATCATCACCTTTAGGGCAGAATCAATTCGCCTCAAGGGAAGAAAATTCTTCAAATGTAATATGCGCTCGTAGATTTTTCATTTCTTGAGCAAATAGTTGTGTTGTCCAAAGAGGGATCAATGAACTCTAACGCTAAATTAGCTTCCCTTTACTCTAGAAAACAAAATTTCATTTCACTAAAGGATATAGCGGAAATGAAGAGAACAAAGTCGTTTTTGCTTTCAACTTGTCAAGTGAAAGACTAGATTTAAGAAGCTGCAGGCCCAGTTGTGCTTTTTAAAACACTTAATAACAACAAGTACAATTAATCCTGAATCCTACTAGGTGGGGTCTGCTATATCAATCCTTTATTTTTATTGTGCTTTATCAATTAACAAATCTTTATTTAAGTCTAAGTACGTAAGATCACTTTTTATAATTTTGTCATATCTTCTTTGATCTCCCTATTTCTCTTTCTAGATAGAAAAAATTAATAATTAAATTTTTCTAACTGGAGTTTCAATTGGCCTACGATTTACATATCCAAACTATTTAAGTCGACTTTCTCTAAGTTTATCCTCAACTGATGTAACTCCAATTTTTTTGTGAATATACTTATTTCTCATTCTATCTTTTAGTGTATACCCACGCATCCTCCTTAGCATTCTCATTTCTACAATACTTATTTTATTTGTATATTTGATGTTTTCTCTTTGTAGGCCAACATTCAGTATCATATGTCATCGCTTGCCTTACTATAGTTTTATAAAATTTATCCTTAAGTCTGGATAGAATTTTTCTATCACACTACACACCAGTAAGTATTTCTCCATTTTACACATCCTATTTGGATCTTGCTAATAACATCATTATCTATTTCACTATCATTTTGTATGATTGATTTAAGGTATTTAAAGCACTTACTCTTCTTGATAATTTGATTACCAATTGTCACATCATTAATATAAGTATTTTGTTTTTGACTAAATGTGCACTTTATATATTCAGCTTTTGATCTACTGCTACCAAACTTTTAGATTGTAAACTATTCCTCCAAAGTTTGAGTATTGCTTTGGCTCCTTTTTTAGTTTTATCAACAAGAACAACATTATCTGCGAAGAGTATACACCAAGACAACTCATCTTGGATTTGACCTGTCAAGACTTTCATAATGAAAGCAAAGAGATACAGGCTTAAAGTTGAGCTTTGATGTAGTCCAACTGTAATAAGAAAATTCTTAGTCAAACCTTCTTGCTTGAATGTAAGCAATATAAATTTTTTTCTTTTTTAAAACTCTCTAAAGTATTTTCCTTGAGACTTTATCATAGACTTTTTCAAAATCAATAAAAATCAAATGTAAGTTTTTCTTTCTTTCGTTAAACTTTTCAATAAATGAATAGCTTTTTAAAACACTATCCAGATCAATTCTAATCTCCTTTCGATGCCATAGACTTCTGTTCCTGCTCATAGACTTCATGGACTCAAGTCATTTTTTCTCTGGTCAAGACAAGCACCATGCCTTTCCTGGCATTCCTCCCCCAAATTGCCTACGCCCCACACCACCCTTTCACTCAAGCATTCGCTAGAGAATGTTGACTTAGATATCATCTAGGTTGCAACCAGTTTAGTCTTTGAACCAAATCTAATCTCTGATTGAGTGGTACTAAACCTTAGATTTGGATACAATGTTTTAATGAACTCTTTTACTTGATTTCTTAGTTTCTATCGAATATTGTTGTTCGCTTAGTTTTACTCGAAATTGTTTTTAACTCATGTGGCCTTTATCATTGAGCGTAAAATAAACACCGGTTAGCATAATTGTAGGAACCTCTCACCCTCTTGGCCTATTTCTGATATATTTAAAATTGACTTTTATCTAATATGAGTATGTAAATTTTTAATTACATTTGATCTAATATATCATTAAATTTGACATTAATTTTACTGATTTGAATAATTCTTCATTGTTAGAAAATTAGTTCTTAAAATTTTACATTCTTTAATCTGATAATCGAATGTGCCAATCTCTGTACTTGCATCTTCAATACGCTTGTCCCGCATCAAAATACTGATGCTTGTTTGGTTGGTGTCTATATTATTATAGAGAAGATTTGTATGTTTTAAATAAATAGTATTCCACAAACTAATGATATCTCATAGCTCTCAAGGTGCTGTAGAAAATGTACGTTTGTGAGGCATGATTTTTGTGGCTGCATTTTTATTGTATCATTAAACTTGTATTTGACTATTTGTTTCCTTGTCCCCAAGATAATCATAGATTTCTGCTTATCATTTTTACTTTTGTTTAATCTTCTTTATTTTCAATGTGCAAGTTGATAAAAGAAATTGTACTTTCTTAATTTCTGGTAGATCATATAGTTTTAACTCCACTTTTTTAGTTTAATGTATTGTTTACTAAGAAAATCGTTCGCCTCATCAGGAGACCACGTGGCTTATAAATCACCTTCTTTATCAGAAAGCTAAGTCAACTAGTTAGATCGTATGAGTGGAGTTACTCGAAGATCAAGGGCTGGTCCACAAAGGAATTCCTTTGCCACTCATAATAGACCTCTAGTACTCATGCTCTATGAGTATGACTTTCCTACTGTCCCACATGATCAGTTTATCCGCTCCTACCCCACTATTCCACAAACTCTATTCTCTCCTATCAGATCGCTACATATCTTTAATGGCAGGATATGTCCTTAAGTCCAAGAGCCTTCCACCAACATCACATCTATAGTTGATTGTGTCTAATATGGACACATGTTGCAGTCCTGTAGGCTCCTTCTGCCTAGCAGTTACATACAAATATTCCAGGTGTTCTTGTCAGCTTGTTTTATGAACGTTTATAAATACCTCCTCTCCATCGCTTGGAAGGAGAGCAGCAAGATCACAGCTAAGTTTAGAATAAGTTAAGAGATAAGGAAACACTCTTTCTTTCTTTCTTTCTTTCTTGTAACAGAGGGAGCTCTTGTAATTTGCCATTGGCAAGTCCTATTCTTCAATTCTAGTGAAATCCTTTGGCTTCACAGATCGGTGAACGTAGGAGGATCTCCGAACTATCTTAATCTCTGTTTCCTTCTTCTTCCGTAATTTTTTTTCCCTCTACCCTTACAAACTCTCTTGCAGGAGCACACAATCTTATTTTTCTTCACTTTTCCTTCAAAGTTGATTTCCTCCTGGTGCCCCCATGCAAGATCGAAGAAAGATGGTGAACACTCGCAGCACTACTTCCTCTTCCGCATCCCAAGCGGTCGCCAAATTGCCTTGCCCAAATCTGTCTATATTTATTGATTGCTGTATGCATATTAATTGGTTTTATATGTACAATGTGATTGAATGTCATACTAATTGAGGGTTGATTGTTGTTTGGCGTGGTATATTGATAGGTCTATTATTATTCTAATTGTAGTTACTAAATGTGATTGCGCTAGTTTAGAATCTTTTGCATTTTAATGTATATGCATTCCTTAAGTGTTCAATGTTAGTTGATGGTATTTTTTGGTGATTGAGCTCAATGTACATGTGTGATCATTTCTAATTATATTATCTAAGTAGTTGTGTGCTTTTTATTTGTTTAATGTGATTGAGTACTATGTTATTTGTGAATTGATTATTATTGGTAAGGGCGTAGTTACCACTTGATGTATTTGATTGTTATTGATGTGTAAGAATAGATGTGAGCTTGTTAGCTGATTGTGTCTTTCTCTGTGATTGAACGCATCTGTTATCGATTATTATTTGTAATTTTATTATTCAAGTAGTTGAGTGCATTTGTTATTGCTTTTATTTAAGTAGCTGATCGAGTATTATGTTAGTTGCGAATACATTATTTTATTACTATGTACTGGGTTACCAGTTGATTGTAGTAGTGTGATTGTCATCGAACAGTGTGTTGTAAGTGTTTGCCTTCAATGTGTGTATTGTTAAGAGTGTGCTTGTTTTATGTCTTGTTGTTTGGTCTTCTATAATGTTCACCAACTTCTTGTTCAGGAGGCAGTGCAGCGATTCGGCTCGCTTGTGAACAGAGAGGTTGGAGGATATGCGCAATAATTTTACGACAGTGAGTTTGTTCATTTGAAAGAAATTGATAGAAATAAATAGATATGTTATTTATGTATTAGTCATTTGCTTATAAAAGTAACATTGACTTTTCGAATTACCACTACAGACATAGAAAAGGTGTTTTCAGTAATGAATATTGTGAAACATCAACTGCAAAATAAGATGAGTGATCTCTGAACGAATGATTGATTGGTTACATTTATTGAGATGATGTATTCAATAAATTTGATAATAAGTTGATTTTGTATGCTTTTAAAATATGAAAATTCGTCAAACTTAATTGTGATATCATTTTATTATATTTTTAGTTTACATAAAATTATTTGTATTAGTTAAATTTTAAACTTTTTGATGTTTTTGTTATTCAAATAATGTTAAATTTTATAATATTATCTTAAATAATTTATTGAACTTTTGATCCGTGGTCTTGGCTCCACCACTTAGGAGATTGCAGTGATTGTAGAGTGTATTGAAGGGGTAGTGTGGACATAGGACCAGTTAAGTGAGCCGTCCACCTTTTTGGTGCGAGGATTAAATCAGGATCAAAGTAATATTAATTTAAAAAATAATAATAATAATAATAAATAAAAATTTTAATCATTCTACACAAATTCTAATATAAAAAAATATTATTTTACTTCACATATTTAATAATTTTTAATAAAAATACATATTTTATTTCACATTCTAGATTAAAATATTCGAATCGAGTATTTTGGTCTAGGATGTAAAATAAAATTAATTTTTTTATTAAAAATTATTGAGTATGTGAAGTAAAATAATATTTTTTTATATTAGAATTTGTGTAAAATGTTTAAAAAATTTTATTTATTATTATTATTGTTGTTTTTTAAATTAGTACCATTTTGGTCCTAATTAGATCTTGATTTAGTCCTCACGCTAAACAGGATTTAATGTAGAGCTTGGAGGAGGTGCATGGGGGTGGAGACTTTGAGATGTAAGGTCGGTCGTTGGTCGACCAAGCTTGGTAACGAGAGGTAGAGTCCTTTGAAGTCATTCAGGCATAGGGAGAAAGTGATTGGGTGGCGGCAGAAGGCTGATCCATGAAGGCTTTAAGCAGCTCTTTTGGGCATGCCAACAGTCTGTAGGACTCTCCGCATGTGGAGGTGTTGAGGAAGCTGAAGGAGGAGATTGTGCAAGCCAAAGAAAGATTAGGAGCTGGCAAAGAACAAAAGAGATGTGAAATGGAGCAATCCGTCACTGGAACCAAGGTCTGACTATGGAGATGTTGGCGGTAAAGCAACGCGTTGAGGTGCTAACAACAGAGAACACTACTCAGAAGATGGCAATAAGGGGGCGTTTATTTTGATGTTGTCATATTATCTAAATATCATGACATCTAGATATTATCTTTTAATTCACAATTCTATAATTTTTTAGAAGGCTGTCTAAAGATGTCGTTAAACCAAACAATGATTTTCTTCAAAAATGACATGATATAGCATCAAGATAACATTGAACTAACGTTCTTTAAGCCACAACTGTGATTTGGTAAAATCAGCCTATGGCCTACTTTTGACGGTCTGGAACAGTCCTTCCTAAGCGACCAGCAGACTTTGGCACGATTAGGAGCGCTGTTGAAGGGGGAGATAGAAATGAGCTCTTTCCTCACTTCTTACTGTAGTCTCTCACCGCATGAAGAGGCGTAGGGGCACTACAGAGTCTCCTTTCCTGCCATCACTTGGTGAGGTTCTCCATGAGAAGTATGTTTCTACCCATGTTTCAGGGTTGCCACAACAGCCCTCTTAACAATTTTGTTATGTTTTTTTTTGCCTTTATTATAATTGAAAAGGAAGTTAATGTAAATAAAATAGCAATTTTGTATGAACGGTGTGCACCTTATTCCTTCCATGTTTGGTATGTGCATGTTGGTTTCCCTTTGGCAATTTTGTATGAACAGTGTGCACCTTATTCCGTGCATGTTTGGTATGTTTGTGACGCTGTTATCCTAGGCGCCGTTAAGTAGAAGTCACCCACCACAGGAGCGACTTTTGTAACACAGAAGTCGTTCGTGCATCGGGCAACTTCTTCGCAGAAGTCGCCCGTGAAGAAGTCGCCCATGGCTCGGGCAGCTTTTGAGAAGAAGAAGTTCCCCTACCTCGGGTGACTTCATATTTTTAAATTAAGGGGGCGTTTGGTTCATTGTTATCTTGACGTTATGTCATGTTATTTAAAGAAAGCAATTGTTTGGTTTAATGATATCTATAAATAATTTTCTATAAGATTATAAAATTATTAGTCAAAAGATGATTACATAACATAACACCAAGATAACATCAAACCAAATGCCCCCTAAATTTTATTTGAAAAATATTACTATTTTTTATGATTTAGCAGATAATATGTATTCGCAGCGAGTTGTATTTTTTCATGAAAATATTACTTTGAAATCTAGAAATAAACAAGTATGCGTTTCATCCTATTCTTCAATTGTAAATTTTGTAAATTTTTAAATGGTGGTTTATTCAACCCCCCTTCTCTAAACCCATACCGATTTGATAGTATACACCTTCTCTAGGTGTTTCTTCCCTCTTAGAAGGTAGTTCATAGATGACTTGTCTGCTTTCCTATAAGACAACCAACACAATGGTCGGGTTTATCTTCGAGGGATAGCACAAGGCTCCTTCTTCCAAGGACATTTAGGGCTCTCTCGCTTATATGGTATACGTGTGCCACAATTATTTTTTTGAATTCTTCTATGGTAACTCCAGCTAAAAAACTGCAACAGACTTTGGTCTTAAGCTTACAAAGTGTACAACATTTCACCACTGATGAGGTTGAGACGGAATTGAGCAATTTCGAACATTCATCAGCCTCAACTTGCAAGCTAGCGAGTCTTAACCACGACCCTAGTCAAAAATCTTCGATATGTTGTCGTCCTCTATCCTGACAGAATAAGTACATACAAGATGTATTAGGGCAAATTTCTTGAATGAGCTTAAATTATTCAATCTAGTTAACAATGTTATAATAGTATACTATATAAAATATATATATCATCGCTACCTTCTTCTCCTTTGTGGTATGACGTCACTCCTAGGTGTATATGAATTTGGGGCCCGACGTCATCGTCGGTAGAGTGCTTGCGCATGTGCACCACCATCATTGTCATTATCAACGGAGTCCTATTGTCCTTGGTCTTCATCAATAGGCAGAGCCGAAGAACCAAGATCAAATTGTGTTTGATAAAGACCATAATAGTAATAAGCACTCGAACTGCTTGGATCATACTGTGATATATGAACTATAAGATCAGAAGACGAATGCTCGACGAGTTCTCTTAAAGTGAACAGCTTCTGCTACTACGGAGTGTACGTCTCATTCAGAGTATGAGTACGCCTTGCCACTGGAGGGAATTGATCCCAAGAGTCCATCCATATGCTTGGGCTGCTGCCCTCTGTACACCTCTCAACATCGAACAGTAAATATGTAGCGCTTGTGATCTCATCTTAATATAGACAAAATTATATAAATATTTACTATAATAAAATTTAAATACACAATTAAATCTATAAAACTTATAAATCCTCTGACAATAGGCGCTGAAGGAAAAATAAAGTAGGCTCGTCCACTTCAACAAATACAAGTGAAAGGCATGCCGAAGATCTGTACCAATCCATGTATAGTCTCAGTGCATTAGTATCATCCTTACTAACGATTTGAAGCTGCTGAACGAAGTCCAATTGTCTTCTCCATAGATACATGTACAAAGAGTGCTCAACAAACCAATCTGTCGATACTCATCCCGAGCATCAATCCTTCTGAAGTTCGGATCCACCACCTATATTGGGAAATGCTGCTGATAACCGAACTGACGTATCACACGATTAGGCAGATGCCACCCAATAACTACCCAAGCTAATTCTAAAAGTACTTAAACAATGAAATTAATTTTATTTCTATCTAATAAAAAATTAATTTTATGCTATATTTTGGTATTGAAATAAAACAATTTAATTTTATTTTGCATAATAAAAATTACATATATAATATTATATTTAATAAATATTATAAAATAATATTTAAGTATTAAGACATTTATATAATATAATATTACATTAAGATAATATTGAATCAAATACGTTCAAACTTTCTATAAATCTTGAAATGTAAAAAAAATGATTTAAATTAATAAGAATATGGAAAATCTAACTAACTAGATGGACCTAGGTATAATTTATAAATTTTATTTATTATTTTTAGTAGGTCTAATCTCATGCCGATTTAACTTTTGCTCAAAATTGAATTGAAAATGCTTGATTCAATCAAATGAATGAATGAGAGAATTCGATTTGATCTCAATCTAGTATTTACTTATTTGTTATTAATTTAAACTCGATTCAAGCAAAAATTAGTTGGATTAATTTTAGTTTTTTTAGTCAAATTTTATATATAAATATATTTATCCTTTCAATCAAGATAAATTATGTAATATTTAAAAATAAAGGGAAGAAAATTAATTTATAATAAATATGATTTAAATAAAATTTTTTGAGAAAATTGTAATTAAATTTTTTATTAAACTGTTATAAAAAATTAATATGCTAAATATACTTTTATATATAATAATACATAAATATTTTTATTTTTTAAATTGATTTGATTTACTCAAAAGTAAATTAATAAAAATTTTGAGTTAAAAAAATAATTCTTTAATTAGCTCAATTAATTGTGCATGATAAATTTAATTTAAAATTAACGGCCTTAATTTTTTTAGTCGGAAGAGAACCTTCTGTCTCTGGTTCCCCCCAGCTATTCCCAGCCACTAACTGCGAGCAGCTCGGGAATTCTCCATTGCTGCCTGTAGCTATCAATCACTACCGCGTCACAAATCCACCTATGGATCTCACATGAGATCCCTCCTTAGCGCTTTAGCCAGAAGAATCTGCGAGATTTGGAGTTTGCAATCGCGAAGGCAGGAGCCGAGAAGAGAAGAAAATGGCGGCGGGAGTGGCTGCAGCGGTTCCTCCGAAGCCCGTGTTTTTCCAGACATCACTACAGCTTTCGGGGTCATGCAGCCAATTCCTCGGTGGATTTTCGATGAAATTGAATATTGATGCGAAATCCGGAAGCCGGAGGAGGGATATGGCGATGGCCTCAGCAAGCGCGAGCACCGGCGGGGCAGGGAGGTTCTATTTTAACTTCACGGGATTTCCTTTCCCGCTTGGCCCTTTTCTCAATCGGCGCACGATAAGGACTGAGGTGAGGTTGGTTCTTTTGAGAATTGAGGGTTTATTTCAGGTTTCCATTTTGTTGTTGTTTTTAGCATGGTTTTTCTTGTGAGGAACTAATTAATTTTAGTTAACATGAATTTTCATTAGTTAACCTGGCAATCAAGTGAAACTTCTTACAAGATTGATTGCAGAGTTACAAATCCTTTGATGGATTTGTGATTTAACTAAAGTGAACCGGAGTAGAAATGATTTTATAAAGATTGTGTGGGCATAATAACTATGATTGATATA
The DNA here is from genome assembly GCA_019297695.1 of Apostasia ramifera. NCBI lineage: Eukaryota > Viridiplantae > Streptophyta > Magnoliopsida > Asparagales > Orchidaceae > Apostasia > Apostasia ramifera. The sequence continues at coordinate 313,672 of JAEMOT010003821.1, read as the reverse complement.
CTAAGTGAATCACGTTAGAAATGATTGTCTAAAAGATTGGATGGGCGTCAAAATTGTAATAAAATCAGAGTGAAGGTTTAAAGCGGTTTTGCTATGTTTATCATTTACTTCTAAAATCTTCTGGATGTAAATGTGTGTGGGTCCAAGTCATGTTGGTAAAGAAGACTAGTGATTAAATGGATAATGATCATTAAACATGGCCTTGACTCATTTGCATTTGTATAAAATATTATTTTAGATAGAAGTAAATGGAGAAAAAAATTAAAGTAGCTGATCACAACTAGTTTGGAATAAAGACTTTGAATCTCTTGGCTTATAATAAAAAATGCTCAAGTCTATTTGTTGATGCTAGCAGAGGATAACTTAAATATGGATCGTCAATATCATGATCAGCAGTTGCTATCCCACTATTTTCGATCAGGTTAATTAGAGGGAATTTGGTTTGATGTGATCTTGATATTATGTCGTGTTTTTCTTTTGAATAAATTATGTCATGTTATTTAGAGAAACTAATTGTTTGGTTTGATAATGTGTAGGTAACTTTATAAAAATCTATAGATTTATTATTTAAACAATGGCATCTAGATGTCAGGATATTTAAATAATGTGACATAATACTAAGATAACATTGAACCAAACGCCCCTTAATATTTTTTTGTGAATCATTCCTGATTGTGTTGCATGTGTTTGTTTTAGCTTGCAAAGGTTTTTAACAAAATATTTCTATAACATTTAATCAAGTTAGTTTTATCAAACTTTTTCTTCCTGCTATTTATTTTGCTATAATTCTCTCCACGCCTTAACAATCGATCTTTATTTTTTCATCAATGAAAAAGTTATGTTCACTATGTTGTCCAATTCTATCAATAGAATGATCATTTTTTGCTTTTTTTTTTTTTTTCTAGTTTTACCATAAATCCATCTCAAAATACTCAATTTTTCTTTGAAATCGTGCCATATACTCTTTTTCAAGACATTCAAAAGCTAATGAGGAAAACTTTAACATAAATGTTCTTCTAAAAGGGGGTTGATTTTATCAAAATTTAATTTGTTTTCCGTTATGATTCATGTTAGTTTCTCCTTAGATGAGGTCTTAGTTAATTCGTTATTGCAGATCTTTTCTTGCTGATATGACTCTTTTTCTGTGATCTTATTTTCTTCAGAAATGGTATTACAGCAACTCCTTGGATTTAATTTTAGTTTTTTATTGTTGAGAAAATGTTATATATGTTTTCACTTTCTTTTTACATGTAAGGCTGTGAAGGATCGCATATGGCTGTTTGAGCAAGAACAAGCATTAGGATTCAGTAGTGTCTCTACTAATATCAGAATGACAGTCATCAAGCTAAAGTCTGGAGGACTATGGATCCATGCCCCTATTGCTCCAACTAAAGAATGCATTCAGGTTCTTTGCTACTTCAGTCTTCCAACAGAATTTAAAATGATAGTTATAATCAATTCAAGTTATGGATGTTGCTTAAAAGTTGTATATCTAATGTTGCTTATCACTCAATGATGTAGTATTTGGCATTTTCCATTCGAAAATAGTGGTAAAAGGTTGTTATGTTTATCCGGTTGCCGTCAATAAATTAGCTGATTTGTATACATGCAATTAACCTCAACAACAACAACCAAGGCTTAATCCCATTAGGTGGGATTGGCCACATGAATCTTTTGTTTCCATTACTTTCTATTAAATATGTCTCATTTGTGGACATGTAATTAATTGTTATTGCCATATTTATTGATATGACAGCTTTTGGAAGAATTGAATGCGCCCATCGAGTACATTGTGCTCCCAACTTTTGCATATGAGCATAAGATATTTGTTGGTCCATTTTCAAGGAAGTTCCCACGGGCACAGATATGGGTGGCTCCTAGGCAATGGAGTTGGCCTCTGAACTTGCCCCTTGAATTCTTTGGCATTTTCCGTGCAAGAGCTTTGAGAGATGAGGATGAATCAACCCCATGGACTGATGAGATTGAACAGAAGGTTCTTAGCTCACCTGAAGTTGGTAGTTTCCTTACTGTAGCCACCTTATTGCTTTTTAACTACCGGTTTTCACTGATGAATAAAATACAAATATAATCCTTGCATAGCTTATTTTTGACATATGCACTAATAATGAATCTGTTTCTGATCTTATTAAGCACGTTGTAACATCTTGTATTTTAGGTATAATAATACGAATCTATTTGAAGTTTGAGTGAAATAATATAAATTAAAATTTATAAACTTGATAATTAACTAATTAAATTAAATACAAAACTTATTACTAATAATTTACTTAAATTTAGTTATAAATAAAATTTATAATTTTATTAAGGATAACTTTTAATCTCTCTCTACATTGAATAATATTAAGAATAAGGGAAGTTGCGGAAAGTTGAATCGTTTAATTTTATTACTTGAATTTATTTAGATTCAATTATAATTAATAGTAAATTTATAATATTTACTGTTATTAACTTGTAATCTATTTAAGGGCTAGGTTGAAGAGAGAGAGAGAGAGAGAGCAGCCCTGCACTCAAGAGATAGAAAAATGATGAAAGAAAAGAGAAATTATTTCTAAGGTTTTGCTTTTGTATGAAATTCATATTTGAGCGTAGTTATGTTAATCAAGACATCAAAGGTATTGAATCGTCTGGTGATTATCAAGGTTGGTGATTTAATTGCTTGCATATAAATTAAATTTAAGATAATTATTTGTTATTTTGAGTTATATGACTGATTTCTCTATGACGCCAATTGTTTGCTTGTCATGTGATTATGTTAAATTTTATGCTTATGATTTTGTATTTTGTTACTCATGAATATACTACAATTGTTCTATATTTATTTGATCAATTTACATGAAATTGATGCTAAAAATGTGATATTGAAAAGAGAATTGAAAACTGATCTCTCGGATTACAGTGTGGCTTGAGTTGGACTTGTGATGACTAATGGCAGATGAGGGCGGGAGTGACCTTCAAGTGATGTCCTAAGAGAGGGGAATCACTGGAGAAAAGTGTAACGTGATCAAGATATATGGCTTGTGAATTAAAATAAGATTAAAAAGATAAAAATCTAATTGGATGTTCATATATATAACTGTTTTATTTAGCATTTTGAGTTGAATTCATTTACTGAATCTTATGATTGAATTGGTGCCATTTTTATGGCACAAAAATTATAGGCTTGCAAGTACAGCATAATCATAGGCTTAGGGGAAAAGAAGAAAAGCAATTAATGAAATTTATTTTATTATATTTAATTGTGAAGAACATTATTTTTGTGGTGAATAGGAAAAGATAGTTAATACGACACTCGATTTCTATCTACCCAACCTTGATTATTCGTGTTATTTGGTTAATGGTGATTGAGATGTCACACACGTCTTTAAAATTCATTATCGATCCACAACTTGAAGTCTAAATGTCATAAAAAAAAAAGAAAACACTTGAAGTTTGAATTGGTTTCAGCCATTGTCAAGCCGAAGAAGTGTTAAAATCAGGTATGGTTTGTATAAGCCAAAGCTATAGTCTTCGCTAGTTTCAGCTGAAAAATAGTTGAAACAATCTAAATAAATTTCGTGGTGGCCCAGAACTGCACCAAGGCTGACATTTGAACCCGTTGCAAACTTTTTAACTGTATATAACTATTTATTATATTTTAAATGTTTAGTTCAATTTAATATATTGTCAAATCTGTGTAGTGCTTTTTTATACTTGAAATAAACATATACTTTTGCTTTTAATTAATAGATAAAAAATTAAACCAAGTTATCGAAATCAAAATAAAAAACTGGACTTTGAAACTTGTTAAATTTTGGACATCATTGAAACCAAAGTTGTACTTCTTCGTTATTGAAGGCAAAACCAAGTTTTGGAACATTGTTAGACATCGTCTTTACTCTTTTCTCAAAATTCCTCATATTGTGGTTTCCTCCTGCAGGAATTGGACCATATATGGAAGTTGCTTTTTATCACAGAAGCTCGAGAACTTTACTTGTTACTGATGCTGTGATTTTTGTTCCGCGGCAACCACCTTCTTCTATCAGCAAAGATTCTTTGCTAAAGTCAGCTAAGAATGGGTTGGCTGTAAAACTCCTTAGCAAAGGAAGAGAGATTCCTGATGAACCTGTGGTTGATAACAAGGTGAACCACCAAAAAGGTATCTATCTTGTTTGGAGTGAAATGAATATTCATATTTTATTCTAGTGTGCTGAAGCGATTAGGTTAAAAAGTCTTCACACTATAGTTATCTTGCTGATTTCGGAACCAGAATTGGTGAAGTTATAACTAAGGTTCCCTCTGATTTTCCCTTTAGAGTTCATAATACTACATAGTTTATGAGCATTATATGCGTCATTAACATTCGATACTTATTAGCTATGTATCTAGGATTTTTTCTGAGTCTTCCTGCTTTATTGTTTCTTGAAAACAATACAATATATGGAAGCTCATGTGACCCATGGTTTTAAAATTTGGGTGAGTCGATGTAGTTTCACTGATTTTGGGTCGGTTTTAGCTGGGACCAATCCCAAATTGGTTGAAATTATCACTTTTGGCCGATATATTATGATCTTTGATTAGAAATCCAGGTTTCAGTTGAAATCTACATAATTTGGTCTAAATACATGTTGCTTTGGCTGAATCACGTTTGGGTTTGTAATTGGACCAGCCAATCTAATATGAGTTTCGTTTTGTTGAATTTAATCAAAAATATATTATATAAAATAAATTTGAATATAATTAGATCCACTCACCTTATTAATATTAACAGTCATATAAGAGAGAGAATTAGAGAGTATTAATAATCATATAAAATTCTATAGTTTTGAAATGAATATTTGTCTATTACTTAGACTTTTTTTCCACTTCAAATTTTTTTCAAATACATTTTGTAGGTTCTATCTCTAACTTCAAGTATGCTTATTGAATAGTTCAAATTAAACTTATTAACTTTTACCTAACGTGTCACATCATACACAAATTTTAATATTAAAATTTAACTATATTTTATATCATATAGGCTCCCTTTTTGGATTTTTGAATATTAGCTAGCTTCCTTCTAAGTCATAGCTTCCATGGCTTATAATATTGTGAAACTTGTATATGCACAATTACTAGAACACAAACATTAAATAACCACCATTGATGTTTGTTATTATTAAACTCATTAGAGCGCCCTTGAGGCTAATAATTTCTTCCTTTTGAAGGTGATAAACCAAAAAATGGTGAAGGATACGGATAATGTAGAGGTGGTTGTAAGATTAACTTCTTCTCAATTATCAAAAAAAAAAATACCCTCAACACAACTCCTCAATAAGTGCATACATCATCAACACTGGTTCACACATGTCAAAACACTTTCATCCAATATTGTTTCTCCCCCTTTTGATATCATCAAAAGAATCATTTATCAGAGGGAACTATCAGGCAACATAATAGTGAGATAATTGTGGCATACACCTTACAGAACCTAGTTAAAGATAACATGCAATAGATCACATAATATAAGCATCAGTTCTAATAGCACGATAAGTGAATATGATGGTAGATTATCCACTAAGTTCTAGTTTGAACTCTCCGCACAATCGTCACCTTCAGTCTTGGTTTGATCCTCATACAAAAAATCCTATAGGCTCTTGAGATGATTTTGTATAATTACTTGATTCTCTTGAATCCTTAGTTGACGTGCCTCCAATGTATCCATTCTCACATTTTGAAGCCCCTCAAATGCACCCAACTATGTTAAATTTGTAAAAAGGATGTTGAGATTTTCACATATGCGGGACTCCTTGTTGACAAACCAATTCTATTGGGGCTCATAGCTAGATCCCTCTTGATCGTGAATAAGTGGTTGCACTTCTTCATCTATGGACATGTGTGCATCACCACCATCTTCAACATTAGACCTTCTCTCTAATAAAGCTTTAGGGACAGAGAGGCACTCAATATCACTTGCTATACAGTGGTTCAGATGTCATGAAGTCTGCCAAAAGCATATTTATATTTCTTCTCAAGAAAATAGGAGATAATAGGTCCATGATAGAGATTATACTTTTGCTTATGTGCAGTCTAGAAATAGTCACCATGTGGTGAAAAATAGGCTTTCCTACATTGAAATGCTCCCCCTGAACAATGTAGTTGGTGGCTAGAGTAAGAAGTAGTGTGGTCCTATCTCTTTCACTTTTTGTGGGAATAGGGTATAGCAAAGAATATGTTGGACAAAATCGGCTTTTGTTTTAAAGATTTTGATAAGTGGAGAATGGTAGATTCTAATGGTAGTAATGATCATGGTGTTGACCTGTAACAATTGAACTAATTATTTTTAAATAGTTTTGTTGATGTCTTGTCCCTCAACAAGATTTGATAGATGTTTGGCTAAACTGGATTGAGTGAATTCCACTATTTTGCCTAGAAGATAGGAGGAGATGGTCACGTAGTTGCCTTTGGTTACTAATTTTGAGTATAACAAGTGGAGCATTTTAGAGCTGAAATTACTGGGGATTGAAACAAAATGGTGAAGGTAAAGTTATGAAAAATGTCACTCGTTTCACCTAGATTGTATCCTTCTGAAAGGAACTATGGGGTATGAAATTTGATACAATGAAATTGTTCGTATACAACATTGTTTTCAAATGATGTAAATGTTGATCAAAAGTAGGGCTAGGTGGATTGGTCTGAGTTCCAAATTTGGATTGTTGTTTTCCTTTCCTTGTTATCAGAAAGAGCGAGCGATTTAGATATCTTGAATTGATCATATTAAATAATAGTAAAGTAGATGATATTACTAGCATGATTCAATTAAGATAAATAAAGTGAAGGAATGCATATAATATATTGTGTAAGAGAAAACATTTTACTCAAATTTAAATACTTTATCCAGAAATTCATGGCTTTCAAAGCTTTGGTGCTGCTCTACATAAAATTCTTCACTAATTAAACATGATGAGACTAGTGGGTGTTCTATGTAGATGTCTTCACTAATTCTTGTCACTAGTTGCCTTTGATTATTAATCAAGTCTTATTTCTAATCATTATTCCCTTATCATCTAACTTATTTTTAAACACTTACTCAGTGCCGATGACCGGATATTTATCAAGTCATGATACTAAGTCTTATATATTTTGCCTCACAAATTGGTTAAGTTCTTCCTACATAGCTGCAACCCAATATTGATTGTGAAGTGCATCCTCTACATTTTTAGGTTTTAGTTATAAAATAAAACCAGTAAAATGCAACTCATGTTTAATAAAAAGGCGAGTTTGTCTATCTTCTTCTAGGTTATCTATTATTAACTCCTTCGCGTAGTCCTTCATATACTTCAAATCCTTTGGTAGTTGTTGAGTAATATTTTGTAGTTCCATCATTTGTTTTTCCACTTGTTCCTTGCCTCATATACTCAATTCCTCAAACCTATCAAGTTCATCATAAGAAATATCTCTCCATAGAAGATGAATGTTAGTATCATCAAATTTGTTGTGTATGGACTTTTTAGCCATAAGTGATCTTTTATTAAATATCCTACGTGCTTTATTTAGTAGATGAGTATCCTAATAATATGCCTTCATCATTTCTTAAATCAAATTTATTCAAATTGTTTCATTATCTAAAACATAGCATTTGCAACAAAAAACATGACAATGGGCAATATTGGGTCTATCGTTCCAAAGCTTATATGAGGTTCTTCTTAGGATTCACACAATGTTGATTCTAGTCATCATATAGCATGCGATATTTACTGCTCCAGCCCAAAAATATTTGTGTGGTCTATATTCGCTCAACATAGTCCTAGCCATCTCACTTAAGGTCTTATTCATTCTCTCAACTACACCATTTTACTGTGGTGTTCAAGGTGAGGAGAAATTGTGTTTGATGGCATGGTTCTCAATATATTTTTCAAAATTGAAATTCTTAAACTCTCTACTATGATCACTCAATATTTTGATGATGATGTGATATTTCCTTACCTGTAGTTGCTTAGCAAGTTTCTTGAAAGCATGATATGTGTTGCTCTTACTAGATAAGAATACCCATGTAAACCTAGAATGGTCATCGACTCATCAATTACCACACATTCATATTATTTTTCTCCAAGCTTCTAGGTATATTTGGTGCAAGTAGGTCTAGATGGAGTCGCTCTAGTGGCCCAGTGATACTTACAATGTTTTTGAGTTTGAAAGTGTTCTTAGTCTCTCTCTTTTTTGATATGCACCAAATAAGTGATCATCATGTTCAACTTGGGGGGTCCTTTAACTAGGTCTAGGCTGTGTTATTCTAAGTGTACTCATTCTATATGACAGTCTTCGATGTCATAACCATGTTTTATGAGTAGAGGCTTTCAAACATTTTAAAATTTCATGCATACCATGCAAATCAATTAAATAAATGCTATTATGTCTTATTCCTTTTACCAAAACTTGATTTTCTTTTTCTATAATGAGGGAATTATAATCAAAGGTAACTTTGTGACCTTTGACATAATCTTTGCTATTGCTTTAAATATTGTGTTTTAATTCATCTACACGTAAAAATTATCTATATAATAAGAAGAGGATTTTCCCACTTTACTTATTCCAAGAACTTGAAGTGATGTGGCTTTTGTCAATTGTTTCTGGTGAGATGAATAAACTCTTATCCCCACTCATATGTCTTGAATAACCACTGTACAAGTACCGCATGCCGCCACGCATCCATGATTGAAGGCATACCTACAAGAAAGAATTAGGCTTGAATTTTTGTTACTCAAACTAATTTGGGTCCAACAAGATTAGTGTGAAAGGATTTATGTGAGGAAGGTAATCCTTTAGGGATCCATGCAAAGGGTAGACATGTGATTCTTAAAAGTTTTAATTTGGCATACATGAGCTACATGCCCTATCTTATTGCAATAATAACATCTAGCATCAGGGAGTTCATGCATCATAGGTTTCTCAATTTTTGTCCTATGTGTCATGTATGATCTTAGATGTCATATGCGTATGCTTATGGGATTCAATATGCTTTTCCAAGATGTTGTCTTCTTTTATTACTAATAATCTCACATGAGTGCATGAAAACTCATATTTATATGCTTCTAATAGTAGTAGAGAATATGCCTTTTACGGTAGTTGAAAATCACTATAAGAGACGATACAACATTAGTTATATAAAGTAAAAGTTTAAAAGAGAATGTCATGTACAACAGTTATTTATCATCGTAAAAGACAAGATTTACACAACTAGTTGTTTGAAACAATCATTGTATATATGAGATATTTGACAATGATTACTTTAAACTTTTGCAGTGTAAAGAGAAGCTAAATGGCTTTTTATAGCAGTTGTTTTAAATAATTACTGTATATAGCTATTTTTTAAAGTAATTAATTTACATATGCTTCAAAATAACTTGCAACATAACATCCACATCGCATAGATACAAACAAAATTATAACACATTTTAATTTACAAAGTATATATATATATATAAAACAATAATTTTAATCATGCACATGTACATTTACATGCATGCATTAGTTAAAAAAATTTAAAATGATTATCCAATAATAATTTGAATAACACCAATATGCCATATACAATATATAGTTTTAAATATTTCAATCCACACATAGTTTCTTTCAAAAAAAAAATTACACAGTTTCTTGGAAGAAATTGTACATAATAATCAATATTATTGGAAGCCAATCAATAATTGTTTAAGAGAAGTCAACTAGAAATTATTATAATTAAGTTGAAACCAGAAATATCTTTCAAAGGCCAGATAAGATCTTGGTCTCAAGCAAGTGTAAGAAAAAATATTAGAATAAATCCTCCTGTAAAATATATGTAATATCATTTTGATCATAGTTTTCTATTCTAAGATCTTGGCACACCCAATTTTTTCATAGATAAAATCAACAGCATGAATGAAGCCTCGTTCCTTATACCAAGAGTAAACATTGCATAACTTTTAGAACAGAACTTATTAATCAAAGTTAACACATTAAATCCAATTTTAACTATAAGTTAATTATCCATCAAATATGATATACCTATAAGAAGAGGGAGATTGATATTAATGGCGATATACGTACACATAGGTAAAATTATAAATTTAAGATCAATTGTCAATAACAAACCCAACAAACATATATCATATACCTAGAAATTGTAGAAAATACCTTGATTTTGTTTAACCAAACTCTGTGTGATATTGTAGAATTATATATTTTTTTAAATCACAACTATTGTTGCAATTTATAAATTAATAATAAAAATTGTACTCAAGTACGAAAACATACTATTCCATAAATGGCACATATCCCATAAGTGGCACTTATAACTGAGATAGAAGTAATTAACTAAAAAGAAAAGCAAAAGGATCCAAACCAACCAAAGTCTCTACTAAGTAAACAAAATAGAGTCTTTCTCTACTAAAAGCAATTAAGAAAATAGGAAACCAAGCTAATGCTTCTCCTGATCGACATTCTCCCCGATCTTGTAATTTTGCACTAGTTTTTGTCACATCATTAACAGGAGTTCATTAAAACGGACTTTATAAGTTTTACACTAATATTGTCTTTAAAATAAAATGATCAATAATAATAATAATTACTCTCAACAGTTTTTGTAGCCATAAATCCTCTTTTATCATGGATTGAGATCGTTGACTTTGTATACCATTCCATTGTAAATTATTATAATTACATGTTGGCATGATATAATAGTAATGTAACATGACATAGCATAAATGATGGATAATTAAACACATGTAACATAGTTTGCATGGCATGTATGACATAAACGTGTAAGAGAAATTATAAGATGCAAGTAACATATAATTTTCACTTAACTTTATTCATTTTTATCTTTTGAGTTTGTAATTTTTTGTACTACTTTTCAACTGTCTTTTATACCCTACGATCACTTCCCCATGCATAGCTCTCTATAGGCATATTCAATGGATGTCATCACGTCAAAATTTTATGTAAGATCATCTATAGGCAACATATCTACTTTGTAGCAACGTATCTATTTTGAGCCCCCATGACAGTCAAATCTGCCAATAAACATCGTTGTGCCAAATATTATATCATGTGCTCGAGCTAAAATAGATGCATAATCTCAAAGAAGTCACATTTACTTTTTAATTTATTGTCTCATTAAGAGTTTTGTATTACAAGTTATTCATATGGCAAATCTGTCCACTTGCTCCAATTATCACTTTTCTTATCGAATGTAACTATAAGTTCGTACGTTTATTTACCTACGCAAGTCTGTACACTTGGCCTTCCAATAGGTGTCACCATTGATAGTAGACAAGTTTAAATTTATATCAAATTAACTGTCCAACAATTAGCACAATACAACTGATGAGATGGTCTGATCCATGTATCGAATGGATCAATCAATCTCCGGTTAGACCATAAGCCATTAGTTGAATCGATGTCAAGTATATGCTAGCAGTCCGATTATATGATCAAACGGTATAATAATTAATACACAATTCAATTTTTCTCTTCATTCGTCTGATCTATGCTATTGGACAGTCCAATCTGCCTTCCAGTGGTCCGATTGAGACCTGGATGAGATCTAGGATTTGTTTTTCACAATTTTTAGTTCTCAAATCAATTCCAAATCTCAAGAAACTCACAAGTATCATTCCTACCATGATTCTATATAGGGTGAGCATAAAATTTTGAGAAATTTATGGATGAAACATAGATCAACAATAGGTAGTTCATATAATCTTCTCTAACAATGATAGAACTCAAGCAAAATCTCATAGATCAATGTTCTAGGCATTTCAAACATGAATACAATAGAAATTTTAATGTACAGTATTGAGTGATATGATATTAAGACATAGCATATGATTCATAAGAAAAGATTCATCGATCTCATGAAAATTTTAAAGTTTTCTCAAAATAATTCTTTAATATTAATTAACCTAGTCAAGTTAGGGTAAAAGCTATCTTGAGTTCACCATTGTTCTAAGTTTTAAATCACAACTACTGTTGCAATTTACAAATTAACAACAAAATCATACTCAAGTACAAAAATGTACTGTTCCATAACTAACTCTAGCCTGATGAAATTTGCTGTATCAGGACTAACCTAATGGAATTTTTTGTATCAGGACTAGCCTGATATCCACCATAGCCTCTCATCATCATTTTTTTCATTTTGCCACCACATTTCGAAGGTTCCTCTCAATCAGTCCTACTGAAAAAAGGGGAAGGCTAGAATTGGAATCGACTTAAAATAAAAAAGTGCCTACATCATCAATTTGAGCTCAACGACTTGCTGGAACTTCACTCGTACTTATCTCTAATAAAAAAGTATAATTTTAGCTTTGGCGTCACTGAGGAAGGTAAAAAAATGATATAAATTTAAAAATTTGAAGTGGTATGAAGTTAAAATTAAAAATTTGTTCAAATTAATAGCAAAGAACCTATCAGGTAATATTCGAAAAACTGTACGGACCTTTTCGCTCATTTTTAAAAATTCTAAGCTAAATAAAAATTATGAGTTAATTACAGCGACTTTTCAATAATTAATTTTCAAGAATTTTGTATATATATATAAAGTCTAATTATTGGCAGCTGAGTACCAACATCTTTGGAGGGCTTTTTATGACGCGTTCCTTGTCCGTGCTCCTTTGGTGGAATAAATTTAATCATTCATACTTAAAAAAATACATAAAACATAGAACAAATTTGAGTTTTTGAGTATGAATAATTTGTGAGTAGCAGAGAAGTCTTATAGTATCAAGATGAGAACTTGAGATAAGACGTTGACATTAAAGAGAGTTGGGATGTAGATCTAGAATTCACTTTACAAAGTAAGTAAAAGAATAAGAAAAAATACGATTTTACTTGCCAAGGCAACCACAGCGAGAACAATAATAAGAGAAGGTAAGAGCTCCTCAGTGTTAAGGAAGAGAGAAGAATGGAGGCAGAGCTAGAGTTTCAAACTTTTTGTGATTGGTTCGTTTTCGTGAAACTTGAGGGTAGCGAGGGAGGAAGTAATTTAATTTAACTTAGCTTAAGATTTTGTTTTATATTAGTTAAAATTTGAATAATACTAATAATAATAATAAGAAAAATAGGTTTTTAGTTTTATTATATAAAATTTTAATAATAAAAAAAATAAATATTAATAAAAAAATAAGGAGAAGGTAGAATTGTTTATAGGTTTTTAGTCTTATATTTAGTATTAATAAAAAATATAATATTAATAAATAAATTTAACGTTAATATTAAATATATTCACTTGTATCCTATAGGTGTCACAGAAATGTTCTGAAAGTTCTCTAACGTGTCCTATATTTTAGAAGTATTCTGCATTTCAAAAGTATCCTAGAAGTATTTAAGAAGTGTTCTAAGGTGTCTCAAAATGTTCTTGTATATCCAAGAAGTATCATTCAGTTTTTTTAAATATTATTTTATATGGCATGTCCAACGCTGTGTTCCACTGTCCCTCGTGTCCTTGTTCCAAAATGTGTCCAACACAAACACGTGGTTTTAGAAATATCCATACTTCATAGCTCATAGCACATAGCATGTCTATTTTGCAGTGGAGGCAACCAAAATTGTCCCCCCACTCCCTCTAGTCTTGTGCTGAAATGCATGAGGTTTGCACCTTTTTTTCTTTTTGGCAATGCTTACAATCCTACAGAGGAGTCCCTTTTCCCAATATCTACTTCATTGTGGACTGGGGTAGCCCCACTAATGTTGTGAACTTCTGCTTGATAGCCTAGAGTATTTAAATCTCTCACAGGTAGCTTGTATTTGGGGATGCATCCATTTTTGGAAAGAATATGTTCACCAGAACGGATAGAATTTTGGTAGTATATCATCAGTGAAGCAAGGTCTAATTCCACCTCCCGAACTTGATAACTAATACTCCTCGTTCTTGGCAACCACTTCGGGAAGGTTTTGTGAAGGTGAACATTGGCACATTGGTAACAACCTCTAAGGAGGTAATAGGAGTTGGCATGGTCATCTGCAATCATCAGGGCGCGTTGCTGTTGGCAGCTTCCAGATGGATCCATAGCAAGTTCTCTCCCCACTTAGCTGAATGTTTGGCAGTGAAGATAGTTACTTACCTACTCGTGTCAGGTGACTTCAAAAATTGGATTATTGAGTCTGATGTGGCAAACATGGCTCGTTCGATTACTCATCCAGCCCCCCACGTCCCAGAAGCCCTCATTTGTGATGATATCTGCAAGGGTATCAACCATGCTGATCATGGCAGTATTAGCCTTTGCTCCTGCTTGGAGAATAAGGTGCCCACCATCTAGCTAGTTTGGCTTTCCTCTCACTCATGATATCTGGTGGTTGATGCTTTGCCTTTTTGCCTTAGCTCTTTGCTCTGTAATGATTTGCCTCTTTGAGGCTCTATTTTGAATGATAGCTATTAATTTCTTTAAAAAATTTCTAGATTGTATCGAAAATGAAATCAAGATCAATAACCCTGATTCTCCTTAAAAACTGTCATTTTTTTATCCCTCACTCCATCAAATTTTTAGCTTTTATAATAGATGGTCTTGTTAATCTTTACACCCAATGAAACAATTTGAATTGGATACAGGTTGGGAAAGAATGGTCCTCCAAATCTTGTTTCTGGGCCCTGCGAATCTTCTGGAGCCTACTGCCAGCTTTTCTCAAATGTCAGAGAAGTTGATTGTTTCTCCAATCGTAAAGACATTGGTTTTCAGCAAAGTTCCTGAGAAGGTACATACTAGTCTCATGCTTTTATATGCAAGGAAAATCAGAATTTATACTGTAGTTATTGCTTCACCTTCCTTATATTTTATCAAAAAACTATCTCCGATGCATTGAGATTGGGCATGATACTTCATGCCATGTTCTTTCACTGTGCTACTTGAGATATGTAAATACGCACCTACATTTTGTCCACATTCCACTGCTTATGTTGAAATCAGCACGAGGATTATTAGCTGCAGAGGATTCATTTAACAAAACCTCGAGTTCAAGTAGGAACTCCTTCATGTTACAATAATCTCAGGCCCTCGAAATTACGTGCTTCACCAAAATTCTTAATTTCACACTCAATTTCAAAACCAATTCTCTTTTCAGCTCTGGGACAATAAATATTTAAAGACTTGGATTCTTTTTCAACTCTATGTAGTGAGACGTGAGCCTTTAATATTTACTATCATGGTGCTGAAAAGAGATGTGGTTTTGGAATTGGACGAAAATGTGTTATTTTTAACAATTTGTTCTAAACATGTAATTTGGATGAAAGATGAGGTAAAAGTAGAATATTATTTTTTAACAAGATTGCTCACAAAATTTACATCTTTTGGCAACATGCAATTTAAATTCCATGGTTGGTTAACACAAGTAGACAAGTTTAAGTCACAAACCTCCCCAATTTCAAGTGATAATAAACGGTGTCAATTTTCTAATGTTACTTAAATTAGGCAATCATCTGAAAAGCTATATCTCATAATTGTATTTTATTCTAGTTTAAATCCTGATAATCATTTCTGTGTTTCTTCCACTAGCGTTTAACAAATTTTTTTTTTTCAGGTGAGGGATTGGGTCGATAGGATAGCAACAGATTGGCCATTCAGGAGGATCATTCCTGCCCACTTCGCCGCGCCAGTAAACGCTGGAAGGTCAGATTTTCTTGCTGCTTTCGCATTCCTCGACGAGCTTCTCGGAGTTCGATTCGGGAAGCCGTCTCTCTCCCTCATCTTTGCTTCCATCATGGGGAAGGCAGCCAGCTACTTCCCCCCAGATGATATGCAGACCTTGTCGTCTCTTGATCAGTTCTTAGTGTCTGTTGGGGTTGTGAAGAAGACTGTCTCAGGAAGGAAAAAGTGACCAATATTAGAAAATGTGTATATGTATATATTTAAATCTTTATAGAATGATGTATATTTAGGTCTGGCCTTGTTTTAAGATTATAATTCTATTTTCTCGAGACATTGAATGTTGTGGTTCTGTTATTCCTGAGGCAAGTTTATTAGAAATGCAAAATAGTCATTAGCATGGACATCATCACTAGCATTATTGCGACTATCTTACGTTGATTATACGTTTTTTTGGGCAGTACTTCGTGTTCAATGGTACAAGTTTTTCTTGGAGGAGTTTAGTTCAATGTTATTGTGATCTGATGCTAGTTTGAAAAAATTGATTTTTTAGTTTGAGAATATGCCAAGATACGTTAAATAAATTCTCAATTTAAAAAACTTTCAATGAAATTTTTGAGGTTGACATTAACGATCTTTTTTTTTATTTATTTGATAACTTTTTATTTTAAAATTAAATATTTAAATATAAAATAATAAAAAAATTCTACTTTTAGATTCATTAAAAGGTTTCAAAGTCGTGAACTTAATATTATTCTTAAATTTCAATAATCTAGATATATTTATCTTATATAAAATAACTAAATTATAATTTACTAAGGTACATGGGTATGAATAATAAAAATTTAAATTTAAATATATTAAAGAGAAAATTTTAAATATTATATATATACACCATATCATTTACTCTGTTATATTTAGGGTTAATAGAAACTATTTTTTGGTTTGCACATTGAATTAATTACATTAGTTCTTTAATTTAAAATAATATATAGATAAATTTATTAGTAGTAATATAAAATGCCTAATAGAGAATATTATTTTTAATTACTAATTTAGTTTAAATATTATCTTCCATCTTATGATATATTTTTATTAAAATTAACCAAATAGGCTCACTGGGTATTGAGCATATCTTTCATTTGGTTCTTTATTAATGTTACATGAAAAGAATTTATTTTTATTTTATCTCAAAATATAAAACTAATTTAATTAATTTAAAAATTATAGTAATCTAAGTATACGCGGGCTCAAACTTAATTGCTATAAATTGTTTTCCGTAATCTCCCCGGGGCGGAACCCTCACATGGCCGTACGTTCTCCGGTGCCCGCCGTGAAAGGAGGAAACTCGCGCGACATGCTAGCAGAGCGTGCGCCGGTCTGCTGATTGAGTTTCCTTCTTTCAAGCGATGTCCGAAATCTAGAAAGAACGGAATTACCACTTGAGAAGAAGCGGTCGACGGAGAAGTTTCCTCCGCTTCTCTAGCCTTCCGGTATATCAGGTGAAGATCTTCGACCTTTTCACACGTAATAGGCACATTTGCATTGCTTGTGGCTGCATTATCTGAGGAATTAAGCGTCTTTAACAGAGATAACATAGAATCCTCAGGTTTTCATCTTCGTAGAGGTATGGATCCTTGTTCCGTTTTCTTAAATGGCGTGCATCTTCCCTGTAATGTAGGATAAATGGCTTCTGATTCCTTCTGATAGAAGTTGTTGGTTAGTTCTTTTGTAATGTGGGTTAAATGGCTTCCAATTCTTTCGGATAGAAGTTGTTGGTTAGTTCTTTTCTAATGTTTTCTAAGTTCCAAACTTGTTGTATCAGTTAGGTGGGCTTCATCAGTTCATCTGGATTTTTTGGATAATCCCATGTTTATAGATAAGCAGTATGACTGTACACACTCATGAGAATGTCTATTCCTTTAGTAATAATCTAAAGCAAGGATGCATATTCGTAGTATTTGAGCACCTTAAATGGGATCCTAGGTTGATCGCTATACTGTCTTCTATTTACGAATGTTTTGACAGTATTTTATAAAGGAGGATTCTGCCAAGCCAAGTCACAAAGATATGATGCTACATCTACAATCTAGTGGAAGTCATATTTTTTATGTAATTGGGAAAGCACTTGCAAAGATTTTATTTTATTGAGTTATTCTTGATGTAGAAAGCACTTGCAAAGATTTTAATTTATTGTTTGCTTTCTTTTTTTTAAACTATATTCCTGATCATTTTGTGTATAGGACATGATTTTCAAGGGTTGATTGATTAGTTAAAAGTTTTCTCAATCACGGTGCAGAAAGGTTATCCTATATGTGTGAGATGAGGCCTGAAAAAGAGCTAAGTTCGAGTGAGTTTAGAAAATACTTGAAGCCAAAATTCTCGATGTTTCTGTAGAATTGAAACCAACATGAATTGAGTCAACTCTACCCAAGATAGTTATATTTGGAATCGAGTTGAGAGATACTTCGAGTTGACTTGAAACTTGAAGTCTACAATTGGCAAAGTTAAAAAAAAAGAAAACTAATTTAGTTATATATATTAGAGAATGTGAATAAGTTGACTTCAGATTGAGCCACTTTTACATGGCTTGAACTCACATTGGGTGCTTTAAAATACCCTACCTTTAATTTAAGTTATGAGGTTGACTTGTTGCTAAAACGTCAAATAACCCATTTTTGAAAAATTAACAAATAGGCTTATTTCAAATAAATTGGATGCTCAAATTGGGCGGGGACCTTGTCCTTATCAAATAACTTTACGTAGGAGAATCCTCTCAATTAAGGTATCTAGGTTTATTCTCATCCATATATGATTTAAATTCCTAATTTAGAGGCAACACACAGTGACCGAAAGGCTAGAGCTAGCTCCATGAAGCACCCCCCATTAGTTGTGGCATTGACGGTCTAGTCTGCTTGAATTTGGATGAATTGCTTGTGTTGAGTGCTTTTAGCTGCTTTAGCCATAGTCAAATCTCAGTCATTCATCTACATCTAGATATGGACTATCAGCTCCTGTCAAGGTTTGATGATTAAATTCTAGCCATCCATTGAGCAGGAACTTACAAAATCCAATTGCACTAATGTTTCCCCACAGTTTGTTACTATTTGTGTCCACCATGTGGCACTTAGAAAAGAGATCACAAAAACACTCTTATGGATAGGCCCAACGAATCAGATTCAATTTGGTTCGACCTCGATCTATGACATTCGGTTTTAATCAAAAATAGAAATAGATCATGGTCAAAATTCAGTTGCATGATATGTTTCCCTGCAGTCTATTACTATTTGTGTCCACCACAAAGCACAAAGAAGAGGCATCACAAAAATACTCTTGTGGATTGTTACATCGTCAATTTTCAAGGTCATTTCAGTTGTCAATGTGGCAGACAAAAGGTGAATGAACATAACTGAGTTGTCGAATTGGCTTAGTCCGGAGGACCTAATCAAAGATGCCAAGGCCTCCTTGAAGAAACCCTTCGTTCAAATAGTAAGAGCCTTGAATTCAAGAGCCAAGACAAATGAGTCGAATTGCCTATTCGTTGTCACTAACCAATCAACCATAGCCAAAAGGCTTGTCTAGCATTCATTATCCTTTAGATACGTCCCATTACTCTGGGCACTTTTTTTGCATTTCTTATGGTGGCTCATTTATTATGTGCAACTAAATCCCATGTTAGAGAGCAAGTGGCATTAGTATTCATAATGGCTACCTACCCTTTCCTTCTTTATAAATACCCACATTTAATATGAAATGGGGCCTTCTTTACTCTTTTTAAAGGTCATAACATCTAATAAGCCTCAATTCCAACAGCATGACAAAGGTTATAAGGGACTATGAGCCCCTGTTTGTTTGACAGTTCAAAATTAACCTGGTTTTATTTTAAACAGACATATCACATCATACATAAAATTTAATATTAAAAATTAATTTTATTTCACATCCTCACACATTACTAAAATAATAACTAACTTATATCACATCACTCACATATCCCAATATAATAACTAACTTTATATCACTTCCCTCACATATCCCAACATAATAACTAACTTTATATTACATCCCTCACATGTCCCAACATAATAACTAATCTTATTTCACATCATTCACAACTTTCAATAAAAAATATCTTTATCTAAATTTAATTTTAACCTTGTTAAATTTAAACCTTACAAACAAACAGACCATGAGTGTTTGACGAGAAATCCAAAAGGATTTTAGTTGTCCACATAGCGATAATAGGGATTAATCAAAACCTTGCCCGGTCAAGTTAATCAGGGGACAATGCATGGACCAATGGTCAGAGCAAAAGTTCGTTTCACTATCACACCAATCTTAGGAGAACCTAGTCGACCACGAAGGTTTGATCTATGCTCCACATTCGCTCCTTCCGTACTTGCGGGACCCATCCAACTATTGTAGGATGGTTTAGCCACCTACCGCCCTAAAATAGATGCTTAGTGGTGCTATCTACCCTGCTTGCACCCCCTTTTTTGAGTAAATGTGTAAAAGCGACACCACATCAGCGTTGTTTGCCCTTGTCGAGTACTAAGCGTGTAGGCAGAATGGAGCACAGATGCCCTCTGCACCATCGAGCTAATCGTCTGTCCGCTCCTCCGATGTCATGAATTGTCGAGCCTATTCTTCCGCCAAACGCCAGCTCCAGAGATCTATGTTGTAGTGTTAAATAGTGAGATTTAGCTTGTGAAAAAGAATCTTCCTCCCCCACTCTTCAGTTCATAACTATTGTGCCAACTCTCTCTCTCCCACACATTGTACCCACCTCTCCATAGGCTCATTCATTATATAGTGAAACTTGGATTGGCTTTCCAAGTCTTCCCCTCTCTTATGGTTTCTCCCGCTCTCCATTACCTACAACCTACCAACATGGTTGGCAAAGCACATAATCTCAATGCTCTTCCCAGTGCACCCCCTCCCAATCATTTTTATAGTAGAAAATTGTCGTAGACAAGGTCTCCATCTTCTGTACCTTCGTTTACCTCTTATGCATCTCATAATGTGAAAATGAATGGGATGCACTCCTTAGGAAACCTCACGAAGTAGGCAGAGGCTCTCATTGTTACCATTATGGTAGCATGAGTGAGGTGTCACTCTTAACTCAAATTCTTTTACCCCTAAGAGTGACGACAATAGCACCCCCGCCATCTCCCGTGGCATTTGGAGCCATCTCCTTGGCGCCAACTCTCGTCGCTATGCTAGATAGGCCATCACGCCGTTTTCACTTAGCAACAACCAAACTCAACAAGAGCAGCGTAAAGAGTGTCGACTCTCGTTAGACCGCCGCCACCACCACCACCACCACCAGTAGATCCGAAGCAGGATCTGGTTGCTTCAAGCCACTATGACTGGCATGCCTCCCCCACACATGCACGATGCCCTTTAGTTATGTTGGAGCTACCTCCACGTGCAGCGCAGCGTGTCCCTTAACTGCTTTGGACTGCTCGAGAACCAACGCCTAGAAGGGACACTCTCCATTGGTTCTCGGACGCTTGCTACATGTTTGATGGCTCGTTGGGTGACCCTTACAGTGTACATTAGTAATTAGGCCCTGGTTCCCCATTGGCTAGCATGGATGCTCTCTTCTCAATGATCTCGTTGATGACGTGGATTTTGGAGAACTACTTACGCACGCTTTCCATTACCCCCCTATTAGGTCAACTTTTGTCAGTGAAAATTCGGACCTTCGATGCCACCATGGACCCCCACGGACCCCCACGAACACATCCAACTGTTCGCTCTGCTTCCTCCAAAGCGAAGGAAGCCACACTCTATTATCTTATGACCTACTCTTACCAAGTGCTGGCTTATGACTAGCATGTTGGGCTTCCACACGACCACACCTAGTCATATAGGCATTTCAAGAAAGAGGTTATGGCCCATTTTTCTGTACACTCTCACCAAGGCATGTCCTATGGATTCTCACCCTTACCATAGATCGACGTTCTAACCGACCGTACCACCAGACTTGTCATGAGCTTACTCTTGCTACCATCAACTTAAGATGACGCCGGAGGATGCAGAGAAGACTTCTTTTATCACAAACCAAGGAACCCATTGTTACGAATTGATGCTATTCGGTCTCAAGAACACATGGGGGTTACTTACTAGCAGATGATGGACAAGGTCTTTAAACATAATAAGGGAAGAGACATGGGTTGGCAATATCTTGGTCAAAAGCACTTCCCTCTCTCAACACCTCTTAAGACTTATAGGAGACATTCAATACTCTTCGTAATTGCTAGATACTAGTTAACCCAGCCAATTGCATTTTTTGGGGCATCTTCTCGTAAGTTGCTTGGGTACATGGTCTCAACACAAGGTATAGAGGCTAGGCTAAACAAGATTTTCAACATTCTGGTCATGCCCTTTCCCAAAAGCCACATGGAGGTCCAGCGACTCATTACGAGGGTCGTAGGCCTCAACTGTTTCATTTCCAAATCAGGAGAATAGTGCTTACCTTTATTTAAGATGCTTAGAGGTCATTAAAGAGCTAAATGGACCATCGAATGCAAAGAGGCTTTTATTTTCCTTAAAAAATATCTAACATCTCTGTTTGTCCTCAGCGCTTCTTAGGGGGGAGAAGTCCTGTCTATTTATCTGGGCGCATCTAACACCACCATTTCTACTGTCCTTGTAAGGGAAGAAGATGAAATACGACAGCCTATCTTTTACATCAGCTTGTCCTAGCTAACCCTTAAACCATATATTTGATCTTAGAAAAGTTAGTTTGAGTGCTGATCACGACTATCCGAAAGTTGAAGCCTTATTTCCAAGCCCACATAGTAAACTTTGTAACAAACCAATCCCTTCGGCAGGTCCTATACAACCCAAAAATTACAGGGCAACTCCTTATTTATTGAGCTAGGAGAGTTCGACATCAAGTACATCCTGCAAATCACCTTCAAGGCCATGGCCTTGGTATATATCTTTGTCGAACTTCTCCACCTCAGAGACACCTCTTGGCACTTCTTGGGAACAGAAGCACACCTATGGACCCTCTACGTGGGTAATACTTCCAAGGCATTTGGCCAAGGTACAGGAATCCTCCTCACCAGCTCAGTTAGAGTGAAGTTCCACTGCTTTATTTGTTTCAGCTTCAAGGTTACTAACAACCAAGCTGAATGTTGGCCTTGAGTTTGCCAAGGGGTGTTGATGTAGAATACCTGCAAGTCTATAGTGACACTTTTGTCATTGTGAACTAAGTCAAGGGAATCTTTGTTGCCAAGGAAATTCTCAAGAAGAAATATCTTCGCAAGGTAAAAAACATCTCTTATTTTAAAGAGCTCTGTATAATTCGTATCCCTCGTGAAAGAACAGAACAGCCGACTTCCTTGACAAAAAAGGTAGCCTAGACTTTCGACAGCACTCTGTCCTCGACCGCTTCAACTATGACATACTGGAGATTGTTAGTATGGTAGCGACACCGTGCTGGATGGACGAGATCATCCCTTACCTCAAGGAGAAGGTGCAATCAAAAAATAAAAGGTGGTCAATTATGAAACATCGATACTTCATGAGGCCTAATGTATCTATATTGTATCTATATCAGATATAGATATTCCTCAATACTCTATTGATGTGTATCTGATACGCCATGTAGCGTATTAATTTTTATTTTTAAAGAATTTGATACTTATTTGATCTGGTCTTATAATTCTTGATATTTTTAATTAAAAAAATATTGGATCAGTCAATCTGACCCTCACAATAAAATAATCAATATTTAGACTCAATAGTTAATAATGATAGAGCTACACAATAAGTTCACATGATTGAAATTGCAGAGAGCTTCACACATACTAGAGTTATGCCAGGAAACAAAATTAGTATTGTAAGGTGCTATATCATTAATTTTAGCAGACTCTTTTTCACAAGCTCGCAGACACCGAAATGTTTTTTCTACATTAGCTGACACTTTGTCATTACTTTTATTAGGCATTGATTACATCTTTTCTCTGCCTTAATCGAGCTCATTTTGTGGGAAAAGATTGGACATTGGTATTTTCTATTTTACTAGTAAGTTGAAGATTCAAAGAGAAGTGGACATGCTTCTATTTTGATTAGATAATTATATTTGAATTTAGATCACAATAATTGTGTTATTTATTAAATGTATTTTATTTGAATTAAGCTAATTGATTGAGTTTAATTTAGATTTAAACTGAGCCTAACTTATTGATATATATTTAAAATCTCATTTTGTCAATATATTTTGTGATAGAGAGAGAAAGTAATTAAACAAATTTTATGATATTATTTTAAATTTAATTTTTTTAAAAATTCAATAGTTGTTGAATATTTTCACTTTTTTAAGTTAGATTATCTATATATGTTTAGTAGTATTAAGAATATTTAAAAATATAAAAATATAATTAATTTCAAAAAGATTTGGAGGATATTTTCAAAATTTATATTTATAATATGTATAAGTCATTTTGGTTTTATGTTATATGCGTTATATCTTAAATATACCATACAACACATTATATATACGTCGTATCCCGACATATCTGTATTATGCTTTTCTTATGTTTATTGTATCGCCATATTTGTATTATATTCATCTCGTCGTATCGTACTTATGCTTCATAGGTGGCCAGAGAGCTCAAACTTTGGTGCTCAAGTACCTCTTAATCAATGAGGTGTAGTAAAGATGATTCTATTCATGACCCTACACCAAGTGCCTCCATCCGGAGGAAGCTGTCGAGGTGCTGAAGGAGATACACATCAAGGATTGGGGCTCACACTCCCACTGCAACAGCCTCATCATTTTCATTCTCCATCAAGGCTACTTCTAGTCGAACATCTACCATGACGTAAAGGAACTTGTCCAGAAGTCTCCTCAGTGCTAGCATTATGTCGATTTGCTTAACCAATCATCATGCTATTTTCGACTAATCAACTCATCCTAGCCCTTTGTGATTTGGGGGCTAGACTTCATTGGCCCCATACCACAAGCTACCAAGAATTACCAGTGGATCCTCCTCGTCGTAGACTGCTTCACTAAATGAGTGGTAGCTATTCCATTAACCCAAGCGACATCTCACCATATGGAAAAGTATTTGTGGGCAAATATGCTACTGCTATGAAGTCCCCATGACAATCATCACACGCAACGACACCCCTTTCGTGGCTGCTCATTTCAGGGACTTCTGCAACAAACATAGCATGCAACTCTACTTCGCATATGTGTGGCACCCATGAACTAACGGATTAGCCGAAGCCACTAACAAAAACCTAATGAACATTCTCAAGAAATAGTTGGATAGAGCTAAAAAACATTAGCCGGATGTGCTTCCCAAAGCCATATGGGCCTACAATATGTGTCGTTTGAGGTCACACATGAGTCTTCGTTCTCATTGGCATTTGGAATAGATGATGTCATTCCGGTGAAGCTGGAATACTACTCAATAGTTGGATGGAGCTAAAAAATATTAGCCGGATGTGCGTCTCAAAGCCATATGGGCCTACAATATGCGTCGTTTGAGGTCACACATGAGTTTTCGTTCTCATTTGGAATGGATTGTAGTAGTGTTGAATGTAGTACTTCAATGGTGTGATGCGAAGAAGTGCAGGACCAATAGACGTGGCAGTGTGGAGGTGCTATGTGGTGCATGAGCTTGTTGTGTAGGGCACGACCATGACGTGAAAGAGAAGAGTGATAGTTGCGATAGTAATGGTGTTAAGAAGTGGCACGTCAGATGCAGAGGAAGGTGGGTTGTTGGAAAATGATGGAGGTGATGCATTGATGGTGAAGGATGAAATAGCGATTTGGGTTTTCGAAGAGGTGGAGAATTTTTTTGTTCTCTCTCTCTCTCTCTCTCTCTCTTTCTTAGGTAGAAAATAAATAAATAAGTAGGGTTTCAAAAATTATCACCTAACATTTCCTCTCCCTTACCTTTTGGATTTATTCTTTCTGGAATCTCTCAAATCAAATACCATCTAGAACTAAATTGCTCAAAAACTCAAATATTATTCACAATATGGCCATTCTAATGTCCAAATGTAAGATCTATTTAAAGAGGGCTACTCCCTAAAATAAAGGCAAGACATATGGGTCTAAACAAACCCATTAATTTATTAAAATAAATAAATAAATGGACTAATTCAAACCCGCAAACTTCTTAGATAACAAAACAAAAGTAATCTACATCACATATAGCACCATTTCACGATGGCAATTCGGATCCGCCTTATAGTGCTCCGCCCATACCTGCTTCAAATTAGGTGGGTTTATTTTTAAAATGAAATATTATGAGTTGGAGATGATTTTGTTTATTTTGTTATCGCTACGGGTGTTGCGAGGGTGTGAGTTTGGTAAAACCCTCCCCGATTACCCCACGATATATACTAATAAAATAATTTTCATTAACTTCAGCTAGAATATCATAAATAAATAAATAACACTATCTAAGGGCCTATTTGATCCTCACACCATTTTGATCATCACAAATACCAAAATAGTTTATTCATTAAAATAAATAAAAATTAATATTAAATTAATTTTTTTCACATCTTACATAATTTTCAATTTAAAAAAATCTATTTTATTTCACATCTTATATCATTTTCAATATATCAATTAATTTTATTTCACATCTTATACAATTTTTAACATAATAATTTTATTTTTTATTATACACATATCTCAAGATAAGCCCACAACTTTTATGTATGCAAGCATGTTAATATACAAATTAACAATCAGACTTTTTGTTTCTAGTTGCATTTACTGTGAAGCGAAATTTAATGCAAATGCCAGTTACATGTGGGTGCTTTCTCATATTCTTATGATTCAACAACATCCCCACGCATGAGGCATTCTCCCGGTTGACCTTATCTTCTCTGTTTTTTCTCGTATCTTGAGTTCATCATTTTGTCTCCTCTCTTTTGCAAGTGCTTTTGCTTCACCAACAATTTTGTCTATTCTTGATATCTCATTATTATATGCTTGTAAGGCTTTCACACGCTTATGTTCTGGACCCCTCTGCAATTTCCATATCCATTGGAAGTTAGTTAGACCAATATATGATTATATGGATCAAATTTGTACAACTGAAGAACAAAAGTAGTAAGACTCATGCCATAGGTTAATCTCTGGAGGAAAGTCGGATCGTGTTCCAGGAAGGTGCACAAATGTAAGGCTTTATGCTTTTAGTTGAGATTTATTCTTAAATTTGGAGAGTTTTATGAAATTCTAAAATGGTATGGTTGAAGAAATCTTTTCAATGATTTCTATAGGCCCATAGGATGCAAATGATAGTGGGTGAATAAATTATTCTAATATCATCAAATAAATACGATTATACGATGTTCAATGTTTTTTGCAATATAGCAGGAGATCAATTTATGTAAAATAGAAGGTGATAAATTTTTTGTTAATGCCAACAGAAACAAAAAAATGCGGGAGAACTCATTTTCTATAATGTTTAATAAATGATTTTATATAACAAAGATAGTTTGATGTTGTTACCAGTAACCTTATAAAAGCACGTTGATTTTGTATGCATCAAGAAGAAAATATTACAATCGGTATACAAAAGCAGTGATTAGTACTAGTACTAGTTGTCGATTAAAAATCTAATTGTTAACTTACATAAAGTACTTGTTTGTTTATCCCACTGATAACTTGCAATTAATATATAAAATAAAGTGCATTGTTGTGTGTTAATCATAGATGTCAATTTTAGTCGTGATACTCATCTTGTTATCCTCAAGTAAATTAAAAGGCAGAGCAATGCATGAGATTTTTAGAAGCATGAAGGTTGGAAATGAAACGATATAAGTTTGAAGCGATGATGGCGGAATAGGTATGCAGAAAGGTCTTATTTTTCTGTGATTGATTAGTAACAATGCTGAAGTAAGTATTCCTATGATTGTATGCAATTTTGATGGAAAAGAAATCTATTGTTACTAATTAGTAATGATGGTGGAATAGGTAGAATTATTCTATGTCAAATGATTTTAGATACTTTGGATCTAATAAAAAAATGAAAATGGGTGTATAGTAGAAATAACTATTTCAGCCAGCTTTGGATGACTAATAGAAACAAAAGCCACGAAGTATTGTTTAATTGAATGATCTCCTAAATGCTTAAAGGTAAACCTTATAAAATGTCATAAGTTTTGTAAGGATATGAGTGTTGGGTCTTATAATTTTAGAAACATAAATTCAATGTTGTAGAATTTAGAATGTTGAGATTGAAGTTTGGTGATAACTCTAGAGATCATAGAGTAATATATTCTATATTAGAAGAGTATAGAAGCAATTTTTATTTATATATTCAATTGTGGAGAATAGGTATAGGTGGGGGTTGGTCACATACAATGAACAATGAAAATGCATCATTAAAGTATGAAGTGGTAATTATTGGAAAAGTAATAGGAAGAAACAGGAACAGCTGGCATGAATGGAGTACCTTAGGAGTTACAAAAATATTTAAGGTAAATATCATCAAGGCTCTTGAGGTTAGGGGGTAATATCAAATAGGTCTACGATTTTAGAAATCTTTCAATAAGGTTCCTGAGATTGATATTTTATTTCAATCAGGTCCTTTTATAAATTCTAGCAAAATTTCTTTCTAAATTAAATTTTTAAAATATAAAATAATAAAAATACCCCTCCCTTCTCTCCCTTCTCCCCTAGCTGCCTCCTCCAGCGTTTCATCACTCTGTGGTCGCTGCGTCGATGCCACTACATAGGGATTCTATGAGCGTGTCGACCGCACGTGAGGCGTGTTACCCGCAAGTGTGGTGGCTACTATGTTGGGTCACGTGCGATGGTTTTGCGTGGCGGTTGCTGAGCAGTGCAACGATGAGTGGCAACAAGGAAAAGGAGAGAGGGAGGGGTATTTTGATCATTTTATATTTTTAAAAATTTAATTTAAATAAATTGTGTTAGGATTTATAAAAAGGACCTAATTGAAATAAAATATGAACTTTAGGGACCTTGTTGAAAGATTTTTGAAATCATATACCTATTTGATATAACTCTCTATCCTTAGGAATCTGGATGATATTTACCCAAATATTTACATGAACTATACTTCACATATAATAGGAATGTTACCGGAGGGTAATTTATCCTCATAATTTGGGTTAAGGTATTGAATATGATGATATTTGCTGGACATAGACTACTGGATGTCAATTTAAAAACATATAAAGGCAATTTTTTAATACCTGTTTCCTTTCCATTCGGCTTTTTGCTTTTGTCTTCTTTTCTATCTGCCATTCTGATATCACCGACATCATGTTTTCGTACCTGGATGGTAAGCCAATTAACAAATTTTCATAGAAAGCAACAAGATTTATAGACTAGTTAGATAACATTCCTGGATTTATGTTTGTAGTACCTGTTTTTAGCTTTGAGCATCTGCTCCTTCTCCCAGGTGTCTGCTTCTGTTTCAATTCTACCTTTTTCATACCCAGATGAAGACCCTGAAAATTCTGTGCTTAATTTGGCCTTTGAGCCATTCATAGCATCTTTTCCATTTTGCAATCCCTTAATGCTCTTTTCATTTGGATACTTCTCGGTGGGAGGAGGCATTTTCTTAAATGCTGGGGCATCCTCTATTTCTTTTCCAGAATCATTATACTTACTACTGTAGTTTCCTGTTGTTCCCCTTTCCACCTGAACTGATTTTTGCCATGTATCCTCAAACTCTTGGAAGTTACTTCCTGAGGGAACAAGATAGTATTTTATTACGGATGCATGTTTTACATACAAAAATGTGTATCCTCAAACCATTGAGTGAGGTTTTAGACTTGCATTTTTTTAATTTATAGAAGTCTCTATTAGCTTTATGGCATTTCGAGGATCTCAAGATGTATCTTACTGGATCATTGTTAGAGAATAGCCACAGCCAAGATGAATTTTAGAGTTCGCTAGAGAGGGAAGAAGAGTTTAGAACCCAGCACCAGAAAGAGAGGCTCATCAGTCTTTACTTCTTCTTTTGTTCGCTATTCTTCACCCTACAGTTCAACACTTCAGGATTTCAGCCTCTACAGTGCAACACTTTGGGAATCTAGCGCCTTCCTCAGTAGATTGGGGGGGGGGGGGTATTTATAGGCGACGCTGGTGGGCGTCCTATTGAATTTTCGAGCATAGTCCGATTGGTTCTATCGAAATTAAGCCTTCGAAGATCTACTTCGATAGAAGGATCTTAGTTTCGCAAAACCTTTTATCTTTTGTTTTGGTCTTTGAAGACTGGGTTTATCGAAGAAACTGGGTCTCTTCGTAAGCTAGTTCCCTAAAAATCGATGGAAAGTTTCTTCGAAATTAAGGTTCTTCAAATATCGTCTTCGATAAAAGGAACTAGATCTCTTCGAAAGCTTGTTCCCTTGAAATTGATGGAAGGTTCCTTCGAAATTAAGGTTTTTCGAATATCGTCTTCGATAAAGGAACTGAATCTCTTCAAAAGCTTGTTCTTTCAAAATCGATTGAAGGTTGCTTTGAAATTAAGGTTCTTCAAAAATTATCTTCGATAGAAGAAATTGGATCTTTTCGAAAGCTTGTTCCTTCAAACTTGATAGTAGGTTCCTTCAAAATTAAGATTCTTCAAAGATTGTCTTCGATAGAAGGATCTTAATTTCACAGAAACTTCTATCTTGATTTGTTTGAATCTTCAAAGACTTTGGGTCTATTGAAGGAACTAGATCTGTACTGTTCTTTAGAACTTCATTCCTTAGATCCCCTAGTCCATTTGAGCTGCCTCTTTGAAAGCCTACTCCTTCGAAATCGATGGAAGGTTCGAAAACAATGAACCTTTCGAATAGCCACCTGGGACGTTACTGTTACTCATTTTGAAAACTTTTTAAGTGCAAACAGTTTGTATGATTAAATGTGATTATATGTTGGATATGAACCTGTTGTATCTTTTCCATCCTTTTTTGATTCTTTACCACTGAGCCACTTGAAAGACCAGCTTTTACTTGTTTTCTCTTCAATTTTGCTTTTGTTTCTGGCCTGAGAGTTTGTCGATCCATTGGCTGGTTTATTCTGTGTCAGTGAATCTTCTTGCTCTCCCACCGTGGTTATGGCATAAGCTGTTGCTGCAACAACCACCTCATATTCTCCATCGCTGATGTTCTCCATGTATTTAGTCTGCAATGGTCTTTATAACATTTTTTCCTGTAATCTGCACAAGCAGGTCTGCCCGTTTAGTTGAGCTATAAAATATTCAACTATATATGTGCAAATTACTTGGATTTTGGCATAATGTTTAGTCTTACATCAACGTATATTGTTGAATATGTTCTATGTTCATGTTCTACATTCGACAATGCAAGTGCAAATTACTTGAATTTTGACATAATGGTTTTATGTTCCATAAACTTTTGCCTTCTCATTTAAAAGCATCGGTTAATGCCACTTAAAATATTACTATTATTATTATTAGCAACGTTAGTAGAGGGAGACCAAAAAAGGCATGATAAGAAACTATAACAAATGATTTGGCACACTTAAAGTTAAATAAGGATTTGCTAATTGATAGAGTATAATGAAAACAAAAGATTCATGTAGCCGACCTCACATAGTGGGATAAAGGCTTGGTTGTTGTTGTTGTTAGCGACATTAAATTCATTAAATCCGTGTAGCTGATCCTAGCTAATTCAGTATAAGAGAGTTTGTTTTTGTTGTCCTTGTGAGAATATAAAATTAATCGGTTTAAAGTTTGAGCCCTAGTGTTCCCCATTTATCGCAAATAGAAGATTAAAGAACGCCATTTACTGAATTAAATACTCGCTGAAAAGTAAATCAGCTTGCACATGAGAGAATATGTAAGAATATAAAATTATTTTTGGATCATAACTCGTAAGAGTAAGCTTTGGTCACCACAGATTTAAAAGTCCTTATATTCTTGAGGACTTCAAATATCGTTGGAAAAGTAGGAATTTTTTCTTGAAGAAATTGTTGGATGGCACTCTTTTGTCATCAGTTCCATGTCTTTCCTGACTTTGAGTTAGTGTTAATCTAACAACTTGGAAATCGGAAGCAGAATCTAATGGAGTTTTACAGGGCAGAGTTTTGTCTTTTTCCTTTGTATCCTTCTGGTAGGAACAGTTTAGTCACTAAGATCTATTTAAACTCTGAAAAATTTGCCATCAGAAAATTTCTTTGCTGCTTTAATTGTTTGAAATATCCTGCTACTCTCGACTCCTATGGAATTAAAATGCTTATTCTAATATTTTTGCTAGTTCTTTGTTTGGATCCACACCATGGTAGTCCTATCATTTCATAATCTTCTTCCTTGTAGATCATATTTTTCACCTGATTTCCTACTTTATTTTTCTTAGTTTATGATACAATTGAAAATTGAACAAAAGCCAATTCCTATCTATTCCAGATTTCTGCTTGCTTCTTCCCCTTATTGAGTGATTAGTTGTAGAAAATATTTTTTTTTTGGATAAGTAGTTGTAGAAAATAATTACCTGTGATGAATCTACAACATTTGCATGCTCCAGAAGTGCAATTGTTTTGCCAAATAACCTCACCTGGATTTTAATTCTAGGGACTGGAGGCTTAGAAGGAAAGTTCAGAAACTTTTATTCAGAATAACAAAAGCCTGTAAGTATGGGTTTACTGCAAATAAAACAAGAGAAGAGAAGAGAAGAGAAGAGTGGGCCAAGCAAGGTGAAATGTTCTTTCCATCCATTGCAAGTCTCAATATGTATCTGGAAGCTGGTGTGTGAGGTAAGGGATTCCCCCTTTCCCTCAGTGCAAAACCTTTTGCATCACCTTTTTTGTTTTTTTAGCTGTTTGTACTGTATGCGTGTATGGTGTTTGAGATTCTTACTAGATGTATAAGTGCAACAACTTTTGGCCGGACTGTGAACCCGACCTGAACCTGGCCCGACTTAATAGGGCATGGATCAGTGGGTCACATTTATACGGGTACAGTTCATAACGCCTCGACCTAAATTTGATCCGTCTAAGAAGGGGCTGGCAAGTCAACTTGACTACAATCTACTAATAGTCCGTTTATCAAAATTAGTGTATTTATTTTCTTTTTAATATTAATTTTTATATAAAATATTGAATTTATCAAATTTTGATATCTGAAAAATTACAATAATGGGTTGGCGGGTCAGTTATCTCATTTATTAAATAAGTTAGGTATAGATCTTGATCTTTGACTCGTTTAATGAACGGTTTGGATTTGGGACAAGTTTGAATAAGCTGGGTCAAAAAATTGGTTAGCTCAAATCTGACTCATCAACTCAAATTGCAGCCCCTAGGAGTAAGGGTGTTATATGGGATAAGCCATCGGGTTAAAGTGGGTCAGCTCAAATCTGATTAGAAGGTGACCAACAGCCCAGGACCCCAAGTGATTTGAGAACTATAGGCAGTCTCTAATTTTGGATGTACTATAATGTTTGCTATGGAAATAATGAAAAACAAGTGCTACATCATCCCCGTGTCAAACATCACATTTTATGGCTTAACAATGTCATACTTTCTTAGGAGTTCGAGCAAATTGAGCCTATTTGAAATTTTAGTTTGTTGATTTCAAATTGAGTTTGATTTGAGTTGTGTTACAATCAGAGTTTGGGTTGAGTTTTGAGTTTATTCGAGCTAAGTAATCGGCCTTGTATAGTGGTAAAATTAAATTTCAAGTATTAAAATTATTATAATAAATAATAAAATTGATATTTAAGAATGAACACAAATGTAAATAACTTAATTTTCTATAAAATGTTTATGAGCCGTAAAACATATATTAATTATTTTAAACATATTACATAAAAATGTAATGCTATTTTTAAAAATTATGGATTTAAAAACACTAAGTCGAATTTGAGTTGTATCAATCTCATTTTGAGTAAGCTTACTTTGAATTACAGGGAATTTGAGTCGAGCTTGAGTCGAATTAAGATCGAGTGAGCAAGCTTCAGATTTCTAGCAAAATTTACAGCCCTTTACCTTGAAGTGGTAGTGCTTTATTTTCAAAATTCCTTGGTGATCTTGAGAGCCTAATCCTGCTGTGGTTAATTTTAAATTAATGCAGATCTGAACTCTGTTTTGAGAATATGTACCATCAGCTTTGTGCTTGGCTGCAAAGAAAAGGTTATGCTTCATCCTTTTCCTCTTTGCGTTACTTTACAATGACAGGATTCTGCTGTGGAGATTTGGATGCTGATATGCATTTTCCTTTTGCGTAATTCATGCGTGATAAATATCTGCCTATATATTTAGGTTTTTCAAACATTTGCCTACATTTTTTGTTATAATCCAGTTTTGTATATTTTGTGTCGCCGTTTTAAGTTTTGAGTTTTGCCGAAACATATTAATTTTGTCGGTTTTGTTTCAGTATCAATCAAGATTGATATGAAACTTATCGGTTTCATTTTAGTTGAAATTTTCACGTCTGTAGGAAATTTCTTAAAATCTGAATTTTTGAATAAAAAATCAGAGATAATAGCATATATTATGTTGAAATTGTTGAAGTTGAAATTAGTGAAACGGTAAAAATTATTGAAATTAATATTTTCAATTTGGGAGTGAAACTGAATTTTAAAACCTTATTTTTGGATGATTCATATGAGATAATTGTTTTTATTGCTCTTTTATGATCGGTTCGTCTGTCAAGCCGAAAGCAATTGGTCACGTCTTTTGGTCAATGAGAAGTGGATAAATTTGGAATATTTGGAATTGGTTATATTTGAGATACGTTGGATGTGAAATAAAATAAATTTTATCTTAAAATTTTCATTAGAATGTAGAATAAAATTAGGTTTTTATTTAAATAAAATGCGTAAAACATGTATGGGGCTTTATTTTTGGCTGTACAAACTAAGCTTTATAGTCTGTAATTACTATATTTTGTATGATTAAATTTTGATTGTGTTCTGTTGGCTGTCTATACTTGTTTGCAATTAAATTATTTTTCTTTTAATTTAATTCTTGTGCTGATTCATAGAAACATACAAATAAAATAAATGTTGCAGAAATAAGAATGTTAAGGTGGATGTGTGGATATACACGAAAGAATAGAATGAGAAATGAGTATATTCGAAAGAAAGTTGGTGTTGCACCAATTAAGGATAAATTTAGAGAAAATCGGCTTAGATGGTTTGGACATCTAAATTGTAGGCCGATTGAAGCTCTAGTTAGAAAAATTAAGTTATTGGATTTTGCCCATGTACAAAGAGGAAGAGGTAGACCAAAGAAGACATGGCAAGAAACTATAAGGAGTGATCTTAGTTACTTAGACTTAGATAAGAATTTGGTAACTGATAGGGCACAATGGAAACAAAGGATTCATGTAGCCGACCTCACCTAGTGGGATTAAGGCTTGGTTGTAGTTGTTGTTGTTGTTGTTGTTGTTGCTGATTCACTTATAGAAACTGGGGCACGTGAGAAATTTTTGTGTGCACAATGTGTGCCATGTCATCCGTCCGCACACAAATAAAATTAAGCCAAATGGCACGATGGGCTGTTACGTAGTACT
Organism: Apostasia ramifera; assembly: GCA_019297695.1. Lineage (NCBI taxonomy): Eukaryota > Viridiplantae > Streptophyta > Magnoliopsida > Asparagales > Orchidaceae > Apostasia > Apostasia ramifera. The sequence continues at coordinate 278,598 of JAEMOT010003821.1, read as the reverse complement.
GATTTATTGCTACGTAAGACTACATAATATTGATGTCTTGTTATTTGAAGCTACGTAACACTGATTTTTTGCTACGTAGGATTACATAATATTGACATCTTATTATTTGAAGCTATGTAGTACTGACTTCTTATTACATAGAGCTACGTAATATTATGTAGATAACAAGACGTTAATATTATGTAGTCCTATATAGCAAAAAATCAGTGCTACGTAGAAAAAATTAGTATAGCAAAAAATTAGTGCTATGTAGCTCCAAATAACAAGACATCAATATTATGTAGTCTTACGTAGCAAATAATCAGTGCTATGTAGCAAAAAATCAGTACTACGTAGCAAAAAATCAGTGCTACGTAACAGCCTTTCGTGCCATGTGGCTTAATTTTATTTGTGTGCGGATGAATGACATGGCACACATACATACAAAAATTTCTCGGGGCACGTGAATTTATGTTTGGTTATTTAAGTCCATCAATCTTCGTGCAATATTTTCTAAGGCTCTTTCGGCCCATTTAATTAGTTCGGCCCATTAATTAAATGGGCTTTAGAAGCCTTCTCAATCTCTCAGCCCAGGCATTTAAACTCTTGATTGAGCTGGCGGATTTATGCTCTTATAATTTATTGGCCTTCCTATTGGAATGAAATGAAAAATTAGTGGATCAGAACAAGTTAGAATTGAAATTCTAGATTTCAAGATAAATTTTTAAATTGATTAGCTATTCAATATTGAGTCAATTTTTGAGTTTAATTGTGCTTTATTGGATTTCACCATTGCTTTTAATACAGTGAATTGAGGTCATCTATTTCTTAAATCGAGTAATGTTCTGCAATAGAGCGACCAGCTTAGCTCATTATTATTTGCATTAATATTACACTTTCTTTTGATCAAAAAAAAATATATATATATATATATTACACTTTCTTATTCTCAAGTTATACTCTGAGTGTCAGATTTCCTTACTTGGTATCTTGATGATAGCACTATTGGCGATCATAGTGTTAATGTTGTAAAAAGGATACGTATTATTTGTAAGGAGTCTCCATTATGGTTGCACTTGAATGTAATAAAATCTGAGCTATACTAGCCGATTGTTGGCTCTCGATGCTTAGATCAGAGCTTGTTTTCTCAAAATATTACTCAGCGATATTATATTGTTAAGCTTCCTGGTACAGGTATCAGTCTTGATGTCGCATTTGTCACTTTTTTTGGCTCATCACCGTGTTGCTAAGGTGGCAGCTTATATGGATCGACTTGCTCTATTAATAACTCCAAAAATTGAGCTTTTATTTGCTTCAATCGTGTCTTGGCATCCCTAAGCTTATTTACGCACTTCACATTGGGCGTGGTCATGCTCCGATCGAGACGTACACTTCGCAAGAGCAGGAGTTATTCACATTAGGAGAACTCGTCGGGCATTTGCCTTCTGATCTCGTGGTTCATACATTATAGTACAGCCCAGGGCAATTCGAGTACTTATTACCATTATAGTTTTCATATGACGCAGTTTGATGTTGGTCCTTCGGCTTCGCTGATCGACCAAGAGCAAGGACAAGAAGACTTTGTTGATGATGACGATGATAGTGATGCACATGCGTATGCACTCTGCCGCGATGATGTCGGGCTCCAGATCCGTACACACTTGGAAGTGACATCATACCATGTAGGATAGGAAGACAGAGATGATGTATATATTTTATATAATATGTTATTATAATGTTTTTGACTATATTGAAAAATGTAAGTTCATTCAGAAAATTTGCTCTCATGTAATTTGTATGTACTTATTCTATTTCATTTACATTTTGCATATCTTATAACCTTCTAGTGTGAATTTAAAGTATGTTTGGATATAAGCATGGATGCTCAAGCTCAATGGAGCATGAGGATAAAATAAATTAAAAAATAATAATTTAAAAATGGCATGACTAATATAGAGAACCTGCATAACAGAATATAGACATATAAAATAGGCATATTTACGTTTTTTATATAATAATGTTGCGTTTCGAAATTTTAAGCTTACCAAAAACTCATGTAATATAAAACTTATAATTGAAGAATGGGATGAAATATATACATGTTTTATTTCTAGATTTAAAAGTAATATTACATTGGAAACAATACAGCTCTACTTCGAGGACTTATTGTGTAGTAAATCATACGAAAAAATTAAAGAGATACTTTTCAAATAATATTTAAATTTTTAAAAAAAAAATAAACTAAGAAGTCGCTTATAAATGGGCAACTTCCCATTGATGAAAATCGCCCATGTAACGGGTGATTCTTACTAACGTGAAGTCACCCGGACAATGGGAGACTTTAAGTTAACAGTGTCGCCACTATCGCCGTAAAAAATATGTTCTTTTTATTATGGTTTTCTAACGATAGTTAATATATTAATTAGTTAATTAATTAAGTTTATTTTAAAAAAAATCATTAAAAGCCAAATCTAGATTCTTCTCCTCTCTCGGCTCCATCTTCGCCAGCTTCCTGGTGAGCAAACTACCCCTCTCTATGTGGGTGTTGTTATGGCAGAGAGTGGACTCGACGCGCCGCCCAGCAAGTCCTCTGGCTGCAATACGCCAGCCAAACTGGAGCACCTTCCGGATCTGGGGGGAAAGGAGGAAGATGAAGACATTCAGAAGGAAAGCGAACTCTTATGCAAGGAAGTTGATGCCGGATGCCAGAGATTCTTCCCCTCCAGTGCTCCGCTCATGCCTTGACTGCCGCTGATTAGGTCTCCTCTCACGTTGAGCAGCCAAGGGAGAATACTCACCCGCCCCCTTCTGGAAATCTCTCCACCCCTAAATGGCAATCTTCACTCAAATGGCAACCTTCCATCCTTGAAGCCAGCTATGCTGCCGCCTTTAGCGGCATAGACAATGGTGGCCACCACAGAATCTGCCAATCCGACTCTATCTCCCCTACCCTTGCAGAATCTGCTCATCTACACAAGGCATTGCTACCCCTGACAAAGAAGATTTTGACCTCATATCCAACGAGTGGAAATTTGCTCTGGTTGGTTATTCAGCTCAAGAATCCCCTATTCTATCACTGCTAGAGAGGTCCACAAAATATGAGGCTCTAATTAATCTAGACTCAAGTTGGTCGACGTTGGTCATGGGTGTTTCATGGTCAACTTCTCCCCTTTGAAGCACCGATACGACACGACACGACACGGCGACGCAATGATTTTCTAAAATATAGGACACAAACACGGCATGACATACCAAATACAACAATAAAATTAATAATTTATACTTAAAATATATATATAATATAATACAAATTTAAATTTAAGTAAGACTCCACAAGTGTCGAGCCCTCAGAGCTCTGCTTAACAAACTGGTGGATCAGGGCAAGCTCGAAGAGTTCATGCAGATGACACCAACCTTCAACGCTGCCCAAAAGGGGAAAAGCCCCAGAGGATGCAGGAGCTCCTGCTAAAGCTCTGTCATCTCCAGCCCTCAGCTAGCTAGGGCGCCCTTATCCTCCTGCCACGAGGACGATCAATGTCATCTTTAGCATTGATCCTGCCGCCGCTCGCCACCAGGGATTGAGGTCGGCGGCATCTCACACCAGTATTCTTCCTCCATCTCACTTACCATCTGCCAAGAAGATCTCCCCCAGCAGGGCAACCCTCACAACGATCCAATCGTGGTCGTTGCCCGCATCGCCGATTTCGATGTTTGGCGAGTACTTCTCAACTCTGGAAGCGCAACTGACATCTTGTTCGAATCTGCCTTCCTCCAAATGGGGCTCAAGGAAGTAAACCTTCTCAGTGCGGGAACCACCTTGCTGGGTTTCTCCAGAGAAAGGGTCCAGCCATTGGGATTCATCTTCTTGCCCGTCTCCTTCTGCGATGACAACGGTCATGCCATGAGCATGATAAACTTCACCGTCATCAGAGCCAAGTCAGGCTACAATGCCATCCTAGGAAGGACCACTCTCAATTTCTTCTGAATGGTAATCTCCACGCCTCACCTTTGCGCGAAGTTTTCCACCTCCAGTGGCGTTGTCACCATCAGAGGAGATGCCAGGCAAGCTACTCGAAGCTTCTAGATCGCTGCACAGCTCGTCGTCGACCAAATGGACCCCAGAGAATCTCAACCTGTTGTACCACAAAAGGGGGTCATAAATGTAACCTTGGGGGGGGGGACTCTTCTAAAGTTATAAACATATCTTCTTCCATGAATGACAAGCAGCAGGCAAAAATTACTGCCTTACTTTCTGAGTATATCGACGTCTTTGCGTGGTCTCCTGCGTATATTTCGGGTGTTGACAGGGCTGTCTGCGAACACCACCTGAACGTATCTGATGCTGCCACTCTCATAAAACAGAAGAAGAGGGTTATGGCAGGAGAAAGGCAGAGCGCCATCGAGGATGAGGTCAACAAGTTACTGAAAGCAGGATACATCCGAGAGGTCCAATATCCTCATTGGCTCATCAACGTTGTCATGGTAAAGAAGGCCAATGGGAAATGGAGGATGATCGTAGACTTTCGCACACTAAATCAAGCCTGCTCCAAAGATACGTATCATCTTCCACGCATTGATGCAATGGTGGATCGTACCTTCGGGTAAGAGGTTATGTGCTTTCTAGATACTTTCTCCGGATATCATTAAATCCGGATGGCTGAAGAAGACGAAGAGAAGACTGCTTTCATCACCGACTTAGGTACATATTGCTACAACGTTATTCCCTTCAGCCTCAAGAATGCCGGCGCACTTACCAACGCATGATCGATGCTGTGTTCAAAAGTCAGAGAGACAGAAATCTTGAACCATATGTCGACGATGTACTGGTGAAAAGCAAGAGCATGGATGGGCACCTCACCGACCTCAGGGAGACACTCGATACCCTCCGAAGGTTCAATCTCAAATTCAACCCCACCAAGTTCACTTTCGGAGCGGCCTTAGGAAAGTTTTTGGGTTACCTGATCTCGGCTAGAGGGATAGAGACCAATCCAAACAAAATCTGGGCGATCCTAAGCATGCCCTCTCCTCGAACGGTGAAGGAAGTTCAGAAACTAGCTGGGTGGATCAACAGCATCGGGAGATTCATTTCGAAAGCCAAAAATTGATGTTCGCCATTCTTTCGGTGTTTGCGGAATAGCAGAAAGGCTAGTGGACTGATAAATGTGAAATTGCTTTTATAGAGCTGAAGAGATATCTTACCTCGGCGCCGATACTGGTGGCACCAAAGGAAGGGGCAGTTTTGTCTCTCTATTTGGGCGCATCTGACGCCACAGTATCAGCTGTCCTCATCGATAACGATAAAGGGGTGCAGCATCCTATCTTCTACATCAGTCATATACTCCTAGATGCTGAGAGCTGATATCCCATTCTGGAGAAGCTTGCTTTGGCTCTCCTAATGGCGACAAGAAAGCTACGCCCATACTTCCAGTCCCACACTATTCAGGTTGTCACTGACCAGCCACTCCTAAAGATACTGCATACTCCCGTCGTCTCGGGAAGGCTTCTCAAATGGTCCATTGAGCTGGGCGAATACAACATCAAGTATGCTCTGCGAACAGCAATTAAGGCCCAAGCCCTGGCAGATTTTGTAGCAGAACTCTCTACTTCAGAGCCATCACCAACTAAGAGCAAGGTTACGCCTTGGTCTCTCCATATTGATGGTGCTTCTGGATCACAGTCCCAGGGGGCTGGAATTCTCCTAACCAGTTCAATGGGAGTCACCTTACACCAGGCGGTAACCCTTCAGTTCAGGGCCACCAACAATCAAGCAGAGTATGAGGCCCTCATTGCGGGACTGAATTTCGCACTCAGCATGGCCGTAAGGTGCATACGAGTGTTCAGCGACTCTCAACTGATCGTCAACCAAGTGAACCGCACTTGCGAAACCAAGGACGAGATTCTAAAAAAATATCTACAGAAAGACCAGTCCTTGATCTCTCAGTTCGAAGAGTTCTCCCTGGTATACATTCCTAGAGAAGAAAATCAAGTGGCAGACCGACTTGCAAAAGGGGGGCTCCCCTAACTCCGCTGACATCAAGTATTCAACAAGCCCAGTTTTGAGTGCGCAGAAATCCACTCTGAGGAGCATCCACCCTGCTGGATGGACAGGGTACTCAATTACTTGAAAGATGGGACACAACCTGATAACAGGCAAGAGCGAAAAAGCTGAAGCTTGAATGCGCCAAATACGTCCTCATCGACGGAGAGCTCTACAGAATGTCTTACGCGAGACCCCTCACTAAATCTCTGAGACCAGAAGAGGCACAAGAAGTCATGAAAGTTGTCCATGAAGGAGAGTGTGGAACTCACGCCCGCGGCCGAAGTTTAGTCATGCGAATCTTGCGCCAGGGATTCTTTTGGCCCGATATCCACAAAGATGCTCAGTCATTCGTGAAAAAGTGCCCTCGATGCCAATATTACGCCGATATGCAAAAACAGTCCGCCGGTTATCTCAAACTCATTAATTCGTCTTGGCCCTTCGCTGTTTGGGGGCTGGACTTTCTAGGTCTGATGCCTACTGTTATCAGGAGTTACAAGTGGATTCTGGTTGCTATTGACTACTTCACAAAATGGATAGAAGACAAACCTCTTGCTCGACCCACCGCTAAGAACGTTGAGAATTTTCTATGGGCAAATATCGTCTGCAGATATGGCGTGCCCATGGTGATTATCACAGACAATAGCACCCTATTTGCCAATCAGCAGGTTCGCGACTTCTGTGGCAAGCACCAGATCAATCTCAAATATGCGTCTGTCTGGCACCCTCATACCAACGGGCAGGCCGAAGCTGCTAACAAGAACATCCTGAATATTCTGAAGAAACGCCTAGATGGCGTCAAAACTCTCTGGCCAGATGAGCGGCCAGGCACTCTTTGGGCTTACAACACAACTCCTTTCGAGGTTACTCAAGAGTCTCCATTCTCCCTATCTTTCGGAATGGATGCAATCATACCTGTTGAGTTAGAACACTTCTCTTCCAGAATAGAGGTTGTAGCTAACTTCGATCCCGAAGATTTACAAAACTGGATGAATGATAACGATAATTCGCGACAAGTCGACCTGGATCTCTTGGAACAAAAAAGACAATTGGTCGCACTTAAACGTCTGGAGCACAAGCGCCGGGTCGAACGATATTTCAACCGCAAAGTTAACCCCAGGGATTTCATTCAAGGTGATTTGGTGCTCAAACGACGACTTCTTGCTGGCAATAATTTGGGAGTTCCCAAACTTGAGCCCAATTGGGAAGGTTCTTACATTGTACGCAAGGTTGCAGGACCTAACACGTACCATCTCATGACCTCTGAAGGCACTCAGCTCCCCAGGACTTTGAGCGGAGACGATCTAAAGAATTTTATGCCTGAATCAGAGTGATAATCTATTCTTTATTCGCACAGAATTCATTTATACAAACACATCTAGAATCCCTTCTAAATTCTGGGATTCTTATGCTATTAAATCCCATGATTAATGATTCATGCTGAGGCATTCATGATTGTCTAAAGTATGACTGGCTTATTATCTATTGTTCAGGCATCATGTGACAGGTATGATCCTAACCTCAAACTCTCCACTATTGTGCCTGAGGTTTCTGCACCTCATACGCGATGGTTCATTATACTCACCTTTCATATACGGAGGTCACCGAGCCTAGTCACGCCTGGCAGGCGGGGTCTCCTACATATATCTGGAACCCTTTCATAAGCCCATCTGGCTAGTGGAAGATCTGAAGACCCGCTCGTAACCTTAGGGCAGTCCCTGTTATCTACTCATGATACAGGTCCCCCCTAAGCAGAGTGCCTTCGCTTCCCACTAGGATCTGCCGCTCTAACGGAGGTCAGCCCATGCCCCAAGTACAAACATCAATTACGGTGTTTCAGACGATCAAGTCCTTTGGGCATCGGGTCAGATAACTCCTCTTAGACAAGATCTCCACTATTATCATTACTTCTTTCCTGTGCAGGGTTGTAAAGAGATATAACTCTAAAATCAGTCTCCGGATCAAATCCCCACGAAGGTCAGCCCACACCTGAAGTACAAACATCGACTACAATGTTTTCAAACATTTTCGTCCTTCTAGTGTGGGGCTAAATAACTCCTCCTAGGCTGGGTCATCACTACTATTATTTGATCCTTTTCACGCAACTACACAAAGAAAGCATGGTTTGAGGATCAAAGTTCTAAGTATTCTCAGATCAGCCATTCCACAAACTCAAATGTCTTATACGATGTTTCGAGCTATCCAAATTCTCTTAACATTCAGTTTGATGATTCCTTTTGAGGTCACCGACACTACTTCATATCAAAGATATAAGGAGAAAAGATCTCGCAAGGTGCTCTATAAAGATCCAACTTATTATGGAGTTCATCCTTGCAGACTGGTGTTCACATATTTCAATATTATGGGGCTTAGCTTATGCTCAGATTTCTCAATCAATCAGGATCTCAAACAAGCCTCATACAAATTACACCCATTACATGGTACCTATTTATCTTATGGATACAAGAAAGGTATGTAAAAAAATCTTCTTTTTCATTCATATACTTTCATATTACAAAGTTGAGGTTACATCTCTATGTACATTGGAGCGGATTGGTCTTCACTAGCTTTGTCCAAAAGATCGAACATCTGATGGACAAAGTCATCATCCAAGTCTAATTTCTCTTCCTTATAAATAGAATCTTCAGCCAGGCATCCGATGGGCTCCACATCCGTAAGGTCATGTGCAGTGATCTTACCCTTGCGGATCAGAGCGGAAGTTAAGCATTCCCAAGCCTGTCAGATTCCGTCTAACCTCCTCCTCCTGCACGACAAGCTTATTTTGTAGGCTTCTACGACTGCAGCTGATCTTCTTGTAGCAAAAGCCTCTCGGTCCTCTGCGGTCTTATCCAGCTTATCCCGCAGGGCCTTATTATCGGCCTTCAGCGCAGCCATTGCAGACTTGAAGACCGCAAACTCTTCTTGCAGCTTAGCTTTCTCCTCCTGCGAAGCATCATATTGAGAAGACTTCACAGCAAGTTGCACCCTCAAGGTCTCAATTTCCTCGCCCTGTCGATGAAGCTGACCTCCTTGTTCCGGCACCTGCTCCTCCGTCCTCAAAGCCCTATTCAAAGCCAGAGGCTGACGAGCAAATATCTGACGAGCAGAACAAAGTTAGTGCATCTCTAGCGAACTAACAGAGGAAGAGAAAAGACGAAAGAAATGCTTACAGTGGCCACCCTGTTGATGATGCCAGCGTAGAGATCCGTTGTGGAGGATCTATCCACATTCTTTTCCAGGTCCCTAGTCGCCAGTTCGCCTCCCACGGCTAGTCCCAAATCTCCGCGGACGGTGTTGAATCGGTCGGACAATTGTTGTGAGACGATGGTTACTTTTCTTTCTTCTCCTATCACACTCATAACAACCGTCGAACCGCCGCCTCCGAACTCCCCAGTAAAGTTAATACTGAACGGGGGCTCCACACTTCGCTGTCAGTCATGTTCCCCTCCGGCAGCCTCTTCTTTTCCGCCAAAGTCTTCCCCTTCTTTGAAGGAGACTTTTGATGTGTGTTCTCGGGGAGACCACACTTTCTCTTGGGGATATCACTGAGAACCAGGGCCAGGCAAGGGCTCGCATCCTCCCCTTCTGCTCTCTCTTTCTGGGCTCCTTCCAGGCCCTCCTCCTTCTCTTCTCCTTTTTTTCCCCCAATGACGATCCCCTTTTCTTTATCACCTTTGGGGACTATCTTGGGTTCGGCCGCTACCGCAGGCTCTTTCCCCTTGCCTGCATATAGTTCGGCCAGTATCTTCCTGTCGTCGACGACGTCCTCAGGAGAAGACACCACATCAATGGCGGTTCCGCCATAGACTTGCTCAGGAACCTCTATCACTTCTTCCCCCTCCTCCACCTTAGTGACCTCCTTACTGAGCCGGACGACAGGGGGCTGCCCTCTTCTAGCCCTCTTCATAAGAACCGTGCCAGGAGGTGGGGTGACTTTCTTGAAGATGGCATATTCCAACGTCTTGGCGTGCAGGGATATGTCATTCTTCACATGTCTGAGGAAGTCCTTAAGGGGCCAGCTTTGCCCCTTCAACTTTTCCAGGTTGCTCAGGGTTCCTGCTCCGGCCATCCACTTGGCGTCACCGATGAATTCAAGAGGGCAAACTCCGGGCGTCAGGGGAATTCCCAAATCCCCTCCGACAAAGAAGTAGTAGTCTCTCCAATCCGAATGAGAGCTACTCGTCCCAGGAAACAGAGCCTTCCTCATCTTCGACCGTAAGGCCAAGCATCCTCCATACCTAAGCACCGCCATCCAGCTAAACAGAGACCTGAACAGCGTCAAGCTCCATGGTATCTTCTGGGCCTGCAGCAGCTTCATGAAGGAGTACATATACATGACGGCGTTGGGGGAAAGTTACGCCGGCACGATCTAGTAGGAGTTCAGCACTTCCCTGAACTCCGGCTGCGGCGGGAGCATCATCCCTTACTCCACTTGAGCCCGATATACGCACACTGCCCCTTCGAGAGGAGTGTTTGGCCGGAAGTCGGCTGTAGGGGGGATGACCATCAGGCTGGGATTCCTCCTAAACCTTCTAGTCTTATTGAGCACTTCGTACTCCATCAAGAGACTCTCCTGGTAGCTAACATCCTAATGGAACTGTTCGGCCAGATCGGCCCACTCTCTCTCTCTTCCCCCCATGATCAGATTTTGTCGCAGAGCGAGCAGAGAAGATTTCTCTCAGAGGCAGAGGCAGAGGCGAATGTTTCAAACTTTCCCTTTTCCTTTCCCCTTTGATCTGTGACCTTCTAGGAAACGGCAACGACTCTTCGTCTCCTGGCCGTCTGATTTTCTCGATCAATGCGCAAGCGCAATCCAACCGTTCACTTTTCTGACAGTTTCGAAATCCGAAGCGGCACACGGATATCGAAGCGCCCCTCTATCTGAACTCTTCCTATGCCCGTACCCAATGTTTCTCAACATCAGGCTGCGCCGCCTAGTTCTCCTACTATTGTTTACTAATATTTTGCCTTAGTCTAACATCGTTCACAACGGTAGCCAGAAATCTTTGAACTTCTGTTTTTAGCATTGGCTTTATGATTTCACTTATGAATCCCTAATTTGTTCTCTTCAAATCTCTTATTATCTCTTTTACAAAGGAAAAAAGAGATGAATGAAGTACACGGCAAAACAGATTCATCCAGAATAAGTTTTTGAAAGAATACATTTCATTCATTAATGATAAAACTTGTTACAAAGATATAGGACATACAACAGAGTCAAAGAAAATACAAGGCTTCAGAACTTAGACACCTGGAGTAATAGTGTCAATCCCAAATACGAGGTGAGCCACATATATGGGTTGACCTATTACACTCCTGACCATCAGCAGTACGCCCTCAGAGAGCTACTCGGACTCTCCTCCTCTCCGATCGTTCCTCCAAACATATGTTGATGATGAGGCTAAGGAATTAGGAGAGGATGGAGGCAAGTCATTTCTAGCTCCCAGGCTGGCCCTGCCACCGAGCTTCAAGGGAGGCGCTCTGGCCCTCTCCAGGACTTCTGCGCGGAGGAGTGAGTTGATATCCTCAGCCGATGTAGGCGCCTGAAGGAGGAACCTCGTCTAGACCATGGCTTTCAGCATCAAAGAACCTGTCTGGTCCCTTGGAGCCGCAAATGGGAAGAACCGTAGGACCTCTGATGTTCTCCTGATTCAAGATACTTACATCAACCAATGTCTGAAGGAGAAGATCGAAGGCTGCCTGACTCTTCACATGGTGGCCTACCGGCGAGGCATTGATAATGTTCACCGCCCTTCTCACCGCTTCCTCTAGGTCCTCCATGCGTCGCCCCCTCCATCCAGAACTGCTTTCTACCAAGGCACGCATGGAGTGCACCTTAGCCTTCAACAACTCCTTTCCGCAGCAAGCCTCGAAAGCCGCTTGCCTCCCCCTGAACTCTGCCTCCTTGGCATCCAAGGCCTCCTTCTTCAAACTCTCCCTCTCCCTTTTCAAAGCCTCCTTCTCATCATCCAGATCTTTTATTCTCTTCTGAAGGTCATTGACATGAACAGAATGGGCTTGCCCTATGTCTTAGATGGTGCGATGGTACTCTCCCCTAGCAGCCTCCGCTTTACCGGCCCATTTTGAGCTGCTTGAAACTAGGGAAGCCAACCTGTCTTTCAACTTATTCAACTCCCCTAGCTCCGTCTTGTGACTAGCTTGAGAGCGCTCCGCAGCTTGCGACAGAGCGCCCTCTAACTCCGCCATCTTCTTAAAGAGGCGAGCTTCCCCTTCCTCCCGACCCTTCACATTTTTTACCACCTCCAGGATCTGGGAGGTGTTACTCAAGATCTTCTCCTCTTCCCTCCTTAAATCATATAATCTATCCCCCATGTTGCTCATCATCCCCTCAATGCCGAGGGTGACCTCAGACACGACCTGAGGGGCCCCTTTCCTCTCCTTAATCACCTCCTCCATTTTGCCCTCTTCCTTATTTTTTTCTTTTTCTTCCTTCTTCTCCTATCCCCGGGAACTCGTCGGGAGGAGACAAGGGAAAGAGGGTCTCCTTACTTTGATAGGTGGAGGAATCAGCTTCTCAGGTAGGGCAGGGCCGCAGATCACCAAGGGCATCTTCGCCGGCTCCTTCGTGAGGGTTATCCTAACACAGGGAAGGAATTGCTCAATGCTTTCATCTTTGAGCAAAATATTCCCCGGCTTGAGACTCACCCCCTCAGGCGTCTGGCGCATTACGTTCACCTTTGTTCTCACCTCCGCCCTCTGAGACGGTCTGACCGGCGAGTCAGTGACATTCACCACTTCAGCCATTTCCTCCTCCCTTGCAGATCCTTGTGCAGGCTTCAGAGCTTCCACTCGGACCTCAGACTCCTTCGTCGGCGTCATATTAGCAGACACCGCGGCGGGGGTCCTCACTTCTTTTTCCAAGGGCACCTCGACAGTCACTTCTGCTGCTATCGCCTCCTCCGCTGGCGGCTCCGCCTGCCTCCTCTCCCCAGCAGGAGGGGCGCCGGTCGGAGAACTGCCAGACCTCCTTCTCTTCGAAGGCTAGTCAGAACCTTCCATCAGCGAATGCCCTCCATCTCTAACAGATTTTCTACTTGTAGGATTTCCAGGAGCATGCGGAGTGGGATGCGAATCGGCGGGACACCGTCCCATCTTATCCTGACAGGTCTTGGGCAGCGTGTTTGCCTTCGCGACGGTTCACATTCCAGGACCCACATTAATGTTCATGCCCTGACAATGCGGGGGGCTGATGTTAACGCGTAGCTCCGGCGTTGCATCTCAGTCATGCACGTGGCATCCTGGGAAGTCTAATCCTTTCCTTTCTTTATTATGTTTCTCTGCAGAGGTCCAACCTCGTGGTCGATGTTCCAGTCAACCATCGGGCCCGACACCCGAGTTATCCCCCAGTAACGTCGATGACGATGTTCCCCAGCTTCGCCTGTCACTATCAGCGTGCCAAGGCTGCACTGCTCCCAAGACAACATGCTTCTACTTGACGTACAAATCTAGGACTCGCGTGCTATAGCTGATGCGGATCCCTAGAGAAATCACTACAATCAAGAAGGCTAAAGCGTCTCATCCCCTGCTTCCAGCTCCCTCAGTGGCCAACAGCGGAAGAACCGTCAGGGCAGGCTCAACAGTAAAATATCCATTTCCTTCCGGGAAATCGGGGATTGTCGCTGTACTGCACCTATAAAAGCACGCGAATAAGTTACAACAACAGGATACGAACCATACAGAGAGATAACAACAGACCCACAAGTTCAGCAAATGCGAAGGAGCCGACTTACTTCTTCTCTCTCTCTCTCTCTCTCTCTTGTACTCAGGCTCTAACAGAAGAGCTCTGGCTCTCTCCCCTTCTTTCAAGAATATTGTGTTGGCCTTTTCGGCCACCTACTTTCTTTCATAGTGAAATTTGTCACTTGACCACTAGGTGGACGTAGGGAATTTCCTCCCTGAACCACCTTAAATCTTTGTGTGTTGCTCTGGATGTCCCGAACTCTCTTTTAAGCCTTAACCATCAGGCTTAGCTCTTTGTGCGTCGCCGCTTCTCAGGACTCTCTCTTCTTCTTTGTGCTTCTTAGGATCCCCTATATCTCACGTCAACAATGATAAAATACCATTGTTCATTTATTAACGCCTACGTCGAGTACGTTTATTCTAGTTTGGCCTACGAACAAATAGGTTTGGGTTTTGTTAATGCTACGCTGATCATAAGCTCATATATATTTGAATTTTTAAACAAAAAAATTATAAATAAATTCTTATTAATGACATTATTGTGTTCATATTTCAGTTCATTATTATGCTAATTCATGATTATGAATATTGTTTTTTCAGACCAATGAATAATATATACTAAAATCTCCACACGATCTCTACTTGAGCCACTGAGCTCTAAAAAAAGCCTCGTATCGAATATATTTTTGAGCTTTT
>JAEMOT010003821.1:241197-258233 GCA_019297695.1 Apostasia ramifera | reverse complement strand
ATTAAAATTTTTAAAAAATTACTAATAAAACATTTTTAAAAAAAATCTATATGTTAAAATTTTAAAAATTAAGAATCTAAATATTTAAATTTGAAAAATTTAAATTTGAATGTCATTATACTCTAAACTTAAGAGCCCAAGTATAATTTATCTTAAATTTAAACAAAGATAATAATAAATTAATAATAATAATAATAATAGCCTATTTTGAAATATAAATCCCTTGCACTTTCAATCTGTAAAATTAATTTTGCGTTAAACTCGAGTAACTCTCACAAAATTATTTGAGAAAACATGAAATATAACTTACATTTTTGGTTACCTAACAATAATTTCGAGTTAAATTAAAATATGAGTAGACTCAAAATCAGGTCATTTCACGTTGGACTGATTTCGATTCAAACAAATATAATGACTCAAATTGAGTTAATCGACGCCGACTCATCACCAAAATCTGTCAACTCAATTTACTAGTAAATGAACAAGTTTGAATATATTAATATTCGGCTATTAATATTCATGAACTATTCATATAAAGCTCAAAAATATATTCGATACGAGGCTTTTTTTAGAGCTCAGTGGCTCAAGTAGAGATCGTGTGGAGATTTTAGTATATATTATTCATTGGTCTGAAAAAACAATATTTATAATCATGAATTAGCATAATAATGAACTGAAATATGAACACAATAATGTCATTAATAAGAATTTATTTATAATTTTTTTGTTTAAAAATTCAAATATATATGAGCTTATGATCAGCGTAGCATTAACAAAACCCAAACCTATTTGTTCGTAGGCCAAACTAGAATAAACGTACTCGACATAGGCGTTAATAAATGAACAATGTATTTTATCATTGTTGACGTGAGATATAGGGGATCCTAAGAAGCACAAAGAAGAAGAGAGAGTCCAGAGAAGCGGCAGCGCACAAAGAGCTAAGCCTGATGGTTAAGGCTTAAAAGAGAGTTCGGGACATCCAGAGCAATACACAAAAATTTAAGATGGTTCAGGGAGGAAATCCCCTACATCCACCTGGTGGTCAAGTAACAGATTTCACTAAGAAAGAAGGTAGGTGGCCGAAAAGGCCAACACAATATTCTTGAAAGAAGGGGAGAGAGCCAGAGCTCTTCTATTAGAGCCTGAGTACAAGAGAGAGAGAGAGAGAAAGAAGTAAGTCGGCTCCTCTGCTTTTGCTGAACCTGTGGGTCTGTTGTTATCTCTCTGTATGGTTTGTATCCTGTTGTTGTAACTTATTTGCGTGCTTTTATAGGTGCAGTACAGTGACAATCCCCGTTTCCCAGAAGAAAATGGATATTTTACTGTTGAGCCTACCCTAACGGTTCTTCTGTTGTTGGCCACTAAGGGAGCTGAAAGCATGGGATGAGACGCTTTAGCCTTCTTGATTGTAGTGATTTCTCTAGGGATCCGCATCAGCTATAGCACGCGGGTCCTAAGTTTGTACATCAAGTAAAAGCATATTGTCTTGGAAGCAGTGCGGCTTTGGCACGCTGATAGTGACAAGCGAAGCTGGGAAACGTCGTCATCGATGTTACTGGGGGATAACTGGAGTGTCGGGCCTGATGGTTGACTGGAACATTGGCCATGAGGTTGGACCTCTGCAGAGAAAAATAATAAAGAAAGGAAAGAATTAGACTTCCCAGGATGCCATGTGTATGGCTGAGATGCAGCACCGGAGCCACGCGTTAACATCAACCCCCCGCATTGTCAGGGCGTGAACATTAATGTGGGTCCTGGAATGTGAACCATTGCGAAGGCGAACGCGCTGCCCGAGAACTGTCAGGATAAGATGGGACGGTGTCCCGCCGATTCGCATCCCACTCCGCATGATCCTAGAAATCCTGCAAGGAGAAAATCTGTTAGAGATGGAGGGCAGTCGAAGATGGAAGGTTCTGACTAGCCTCTCGAAGAGAAGGAGGACTGGCAGTTCTCCGACTGGCGCTCCTCCTGCTGGGGAGAGGAGGCAGGCGGAGCCGCCAGCGGAGGAGGTGATAGCAGCAGAAGTGAATGCCGAGGTGCCCTTGGAAAAAGAAGTGAGGACCTCCGCTGCGGTTTCTGCTAATATGCTGTCGGCGAAGGAGATCCCATCCTGATGGTCATCCCCCCTACCGCCGACTTCCGGCCAAACAGTCCTCTCGAAGGGGCAGTGTGCGTATACCGGGCTCAAGTAGAGTACGGGATGATGCTCCCGCCGCAGCCGGAGTTCAAGGAAGTCCTGAACTTCTACCAGATCGTGCCGGCGCAACTTTCCCCCAATACCGTCGCGTACATGTACTCCTTCATGAAGCTGCTGCAAGCTCAGGGGATACCATGAAGCTTGACGTTGTTCAGGTCTCTATTTAGCTGGATGGCGGTGCCTGGGTACGGAGGATGCTTGGCCTTACTGTCGAAGACGAGGAAGGCTCTGTTTCCTGGGATGAGTAGCTCTCATTCGAATTGGAGAGACTACTACTTTTTTGTCGGAAAGGATTTGGGAATCCCCCAAACGCCCGGAGTCTGCCCTCCTGAATTCATCGGCGATGCCAAGTGGATGGCCGGAGCGGGAACCCTGAGCAACCTGGAAAAGTTGAAGGGGCAAAGCTGGCCCCTTAAGGACTTCCTCAGACATGTGAAGAATGACATAGCCCTGCACGCCAAGACGTTGGAATATGCCATCTTCAAGGAAGTCACTCCACCTCCTGGCGTGGTTCTTATGAAGAGGGCCAGAAGAGGACAGCCCCCTACCGTCCGGCTCAGTAAGGAGGTCACTGAGGTGGAGGAGGAGGAAGAAGTGATAGAGGTTCTTGAGCCAGTCTGTGGCGGAACCGCCGTTGAAGTGGTGTCTTCTCCTGAGGATGCCGTCGATGATAGGAAGACACTAGCCGAACTATACCCAGGCAAGGGAAAGAGCCTGCAGTAGCGGCCGAACCCAAGATGGTCCCCAGGAACCCAAGGGTGATAAAGAAAAGGGGATCATCATTGGGGGAAAAAAGGAGAAGAGAAGGAGGAGAGCCTGAAAGGAGCTCAAAAAGAGAGGGCAGAAGGGGAGGATTGCCTGGCCCTGGTTCTCAGTGATATCCCCAAGAGGAAGTGGGGTCTCCCCGAGAACACACGTCAAAAGTATCCTTCGAAGAAGGGGAAGACCTTGGCGGAACAAGAAGAGGCTGCCGGAGGGGAACATGACTGGCAGCGAAGTGTGAAGCCCCCGTTCAGTATTAACTTTACTGGGGAGTTCGGAGGCGGCGGTTCGACGGTTGTTGTGAGTGTCACATGAGAAGAAAGAAAAGTAACCATCACCTCACAACAATCGTCCGACCGATTCAACACCGTCCGCGAAGATTTGGGACTAGCCGTGGGAGGCGGACTGGCAACCAGGGACCTGGAAGAGAAATGTGGAGAGATCCTCCACAACGGATCTCTACGCTGGCATCATCAACAGGGTGGCCACTGTAAGCATTTCTTTCGTCTTTTCTCTTCCTCTGTTAGTTCGCTAGAGATGCACTAACTTTGTTCTGCTCGTCTGCCTCTGGCTCTGAATAGAGCTTTGAGGACGGAGGAGCAGGTGCTGGAACAAGGAGGTCACCTTCATCGACAGGGCGAGGAAATTGAGATCTTGAGGGTGCAACTTACTGTGAAGTCTTCTCAATATGATGCTTCGCAAGAGGAGAAAGCTAACCTGCAAGAAGAGTTTGCGGTCTTCAAATCTGTAATGGCTGCGCTGAAGGCCGATAATAAGGCCCTGCGGGATAAGCTGGATAAGGCTGTAGAGGACCAGGAGGCTTTTGCTGCAAGAAGATCAGCTGCAGTCGTAGAAGCGTACAAAATAAGCTTGCCGTGCAGGAGGAACTAGGAAGAGGTTAGACGGAATCCGACCGGCCTGGGAATGCTTAACTTCCGCTCTGATCCGCAAGGGTAAGATCACTGCACATGACTTTGCGGATGTGTAGCCCATAGGATGCCTGACTGAAGATTCTATTTATAAGGAAAAGGAATTAGACTTGGATGATGACTTTGTCCATCAGATGTTCGATCTTTTGGACAAAGCTAGTGAAGACCAATCCGCTCCAATGTACATAGAGATGTAACCTCAACTTTGTAATATGAAAGTATATGAATGAAAAAGAAGATTTTTTTTACATACCTTTCTTGTATCCATAAGATAATCAGGTACCATGTAATGGGTGTAATTTGTATGAGGCTTGTTTGAGATCCTGATTGAGCAATCTGAGCATAAGCTATGCCCCATAATATTGAAATATGTGAACACTAGTCCGCAAGGATGAACTCCATAATAAGTTGAATCTTTATAGAGCAACTTGTGAGATCTTTTCTCCTTATATCTTTGATATAAAGTAGTGTCGGTGACCTCAAAAGGAATCATCAGACTGAATGTTAAGAGAATTTGGATAGCACGAAACATCGTATACGACATTTGAGTTTGTGGAATGGCTGATCTGAGAATACTTAGAACTTTGATCCTCAAACCATGCTTTCTTTGTGTAGTTGCGTGAAAAGGATCACATAATAGTAGTGATGACCCAGCCTAGGAGGAGTTATCTGACCCAATACTAGAAGGACGAAAAAGTCTGAAAACATCATAGTCGATGTTTGTACTTCAGAAATACCGTAATCGATGTTTGTACTTGGGGCATGGGCTGATCTTCGTTAGAGCGGCAGATCCTAGTGGGAAGCGAAGGCACTCTGCTTAGGGGGGACCTGTATCATGAGTAGATAACAGGGATTGCCCTAAGGTTACGAGCGAGTCTTCAGATTTTCCACTAGCCAGATGGGCTTATGGAAGAATTCTAGATGTATGTAGGAGACCCCGCCTGCCAGGCGTGATTAGGCTCGGTGACCTCCGTATATGAAAGATGAGTATAATGAACCATCGCATATAAGGTGCAGAAACCTCAGGCACGATAGTGGAGAGTTTGAGGTTAGAATCATACCTGTCACATGATGGCTGAGCAATAGATAATAAGCCAGTCATACTTTGGACAATCATGAATGCCTCAGCATGAATCATTAATCATGGGATTTAATAGCATAAGAATCCCAGAATTTAGAAGAAATCCAGATGTATATAAATAAAGAACATCCCATGAAAAAAAGATTCCAGATGTATCTGTATAAATGAATTCTGTGCAAATAAAGAATAGATTGTCACTCTGATTCAGGCATAAAATTTCTTTAGATCGTCTCCGCTCCAAGTCCTGGGGAGCTGAGTTCCTTCAGAGGTCATGAGATGGTACGTGTTAGGTCCTGTAATCTCACGTATGATGTAAGGACTTTCCCAGTTGGGCTCAAGTTTGGGAACTCCCAAATTATTGCCAACAAGAAGTCATCGTTTGAGCACCAAATCACCTTGAATGAAATCCCTGGGGTTAACCTTGCGGTTGAAATATCGTTCGACCCGGCGCTTGTGCTCCAGATGTTTAAGTGCGGCCAATTGTCTTTTCTGTTCCAAGAGATTCAGGTCAACTTATCGCGAATTATCATTCTCATTCATCCAGGTTTGTAAATCTTCGGGATCAAAGTTAGCTGTAGCCTCTATTCTGAGAGAGAAGTGTTCTAGCTCAACAGGTATGATTGCATCCATTCCGAAGGATAGGGAGAACGGAGATTCTTGAGTAACCTCGGAAGGAGCTGTGTTGTAAGCCCAAAGAGCACTTGGTAGCTCATCTGGCCAGAGAGTTTTGGCGTCGTCTAAGCGTTTCTTCATAATATTCAGGATGTTCTTGTTAGCAGCTTCGGCCTGCCCGTTGGTATGAGGGTGCTAGACAGACGCATATTTGAGATTGATCTAGTGCTTGCCACAGAAGTCACGAACCATGGGCACGCCATATCTATAGAAGATATTTGTCCATAGAAAATTCTTGACATTCTCAGCGGTGGGATGAGCAAGAGGTTTGGCTTCTATCCACTTTGTGAAGTAGTCAATAGCAACCAGAATCCACTTGTAACTCCTGATAGTAGTAGGCATCGGACCCAAAAAGTCCATCCCCCAAACAACGAAGGGCCAAGACGAATTGATGGGTTTGAGATAACCGGCGGGCTGTCTTTGCATATCGGCGTAATATTGGCACCGAGGGTACTTTTCCACGAATGACTGAGCATCTTTGTGGATATCGGGCCAAAAGAATCCTTGGCGCAAGATTCGCATGACTAGCGTGAGTTCCACACTCTCCTTCATGGACAGCTTTCATGACTTCTTGTGCCTCTTCTGGTCTCAGACATTTAGTGAGGGGTCTCGCGTAAGACCTTCTGTAGAGCTTTCCGTCGATGAGGACGTATTTGGTGCATTCAAGCTTCAGCTTTTTCGCCTCTTGCCTGTTATCAGGTTGTGTCCCATTTTTCAAGTAATTGAGTACCCTGCATGCTCTTGCTTTCAACTTCGGAGGGTATCGAGTGTCTCCCTGAGGTCGGTGAGGTGCCCCTCCATGCTCTTGCTTTTCACCAGTACATCGTCGACATATGCTTCAAGATTTCTACCTCTCTGACTTTTGAACCCTGCATCGATCATGAGTTGGTAAGTGGCGCCGGCATTCTTGAGGCCGAAGGGCATAACGTTGTAGCAATATGTACCTAAGTCGGTGATGAAAGCAGTCTTCTCTTCGTCTTCTTCAGCCATCTGGATTTAATGATATCCGAAGAAAGCATCTAGAAAGCTCATGACCTCGTACCCAAAGGTCCGATCCACCATTGCATCAATGCGTGGAAGAGAATACGTATCTTTGGGGCAGGCTTAATTTAGCGTGCGGAAGTCTACACACATCCTCCATTTCCTATTGGCCTTCTTTACCATGACAACGTTGATGAGCCAATGAGGATATTGGACCTCTCGGATGTATCCTGCTTTCAGTAACTTGTTGACCTCATCCTCGATGGCGCTCTGCCTTTCTCCTGCCATAACCCTCTTCTTTTATTTTATGGGAGTGACAGCATCAGATACGTTCAGGTGGTGTTTGCAGACAGCCCTGTCAACACTCAAAATATCCTCAGGAGACCACGCAAAGACATCGATATACTCAGAAAGTAAGGCAGCAATTTTCGCCTGCTGCTTGTCATTCATGGAAGAAGATATGTTTATAACTTTAGAAAAGTTCCCCCCCCCTCCAAGGTTACATTTATGACCCCCTCTTGTGGTACAACAGGTTGAGATTCTCTGGGGTCCATTTGGTCGACGACGAGCTGTGCAGCGATCTGGAAGCATCGGGTAGCTTGCCTGACATCTCCTCTGATGGTGACAACGCCACTGGAGGTGGGAAACTTCGCGCAGAGGTGAGGCATGGAGATTACCATTCCAAAGGAATTGAGAGTGGTCCTTCCTAGGATGGCGTTGCAGCCTGACTTGGCTCTGATGACGGTGAAGCTTATCATGCTCATGGCGTGGCCATTGTCATCACAGAAGGAGATGGGCAAGAAGATGAATCCCAACGGCTGGACCCTTTCTCCGGAGAAACCTAACAAGGTGGTTCCCGCACTGAGAAGGTTTACTTTCTTGAGCCCCATTTGGAGGAAGGCAGATTCGAACAAGATGTCAGTCGCGCTTCTAGAGTCGAGGAGTACTCGCCGAACATTGAAATTGGAGATGCGGGCAACGACCACGATTGGATCGTTGTGAGGGTTTCCCTGCTGGGGGAGATCTTCTTGGCAGAAGGTAAGTGAGATGGAGGACGAATACTAGCTTGAGATGCCGCCGACCTCAATCTCCTGGCGGCGAGCAGCGCCAGGATCAATGCTAAAGATGACGTTGATCATCCTCGTGACAGGAGGATAAGGGCGCCCTGGCTGGCTGAGGCCTGGAGATGGCAGAGCTTTAGCAGGAGCTCCTGTATCCTCGGGGGCTTTGCCCTTTTGGGCAGCGTTGAAGGTTGGTGTCATCTGCATGAACTCTTCGAGCTTGCCCTGATCCACCAGTTTGTTAAGCAGAGCTCTGAGGGCTCGACACTTGTGGAGTCTGTGCCAGTAGTTCCCGTGGAACTCACAGTAGTTGTCAGGATCCACTCCGGCCAGGGGTGTTGGTTTGGGTCCGGCAGGTCGAACCCAACCTTGTTTGATGGCCGCCGCGTAAACTTCAAGAAGCGGCCGAGAGAAGAAGTGCCTCTGCTACCGCTGAATAGTCCGCGACCTCCCCTCATCCCTACCAAGACCATTGGCCCTATGTATCGTTGTGGATGAGGGTTCGTCGCCCCAATGTTTCCTTTTCTTCTTCTCCTTTTTGGCTCCAGAAATGCCGGGAAGAGAGGACTCAGCATCCTCAAGGAGCATGAATTGGCTAGCCCTAGCCACCAGTTCAAGGTAGCTCCAAGGTTTGGCCACCTGCAGGGATTTAGACAGATCCCCTACTTTGAGTCTCCTCCGAAAATTGTGCATGGCCACGGCAGGATCGACGTCTTCAGCTTCTGCCGCGGTGGCGAAGAAGCGATTGGTGTAGTCCCGAAGAGTTTCCTTCTCTCCTTGTTTAATGTTAGCAAGTACCATATGACCATTCGGGTTCGGCCGATGAAGCGGGCGATCAGCTCCCACTTCAGATGCTCGTAGGAAGAGATGTGACCCCTGGGGAGCTTGATGAACCAGCTAAATGTCGCTCCCTTCAGGTTGTTTGCCAAGAGGTGGCACTTGGTGGCTTCATCCAACCGCCGGTAACGGACTGTGGCCTCGAACCCTTGTATATGCTCGCGGGGGTCGGTCGCGCCTTTATAAGCTTCAAGCCGGGGCAGTCTGAAGTCTTCTGGGATTGGAACCAGCTGGATGGCTTCAGAAAAAGGGGCGTTGCCGTCCATCGGGCCGAAGAAGGGGTCAGGCCTATAATGGGGGGCCTGGACGCCTCGGAAGAGAGGGTCCCTCCCGGCAAGGAAAGGAGGGAAAGCAGGTGAAAAGAAGGCAAGTTGTGGTAGAGGACGTGGCAGAAAATGATTTTGATGGACTTCTTGAGGGGAAAGGCTTCTGGGAGGCTGAGGAAAGCCGGACGACTGAATGGAAGGCACTGCGACAGGAGGCAAAGGAGCAGGGGCCTTCGCGATTGGGAGAGGAGGTGCAGGAGCCCGCAACCGGAGGAAGAGCAGCAGGCGCCGCCGCAACCGACGGGAGAAGATCATGGGTCACCTCAACCGGCAGAAGAAGTGCAGGAGCCGCCGCGACCGGCGGAGGAGGAAGTACTACTGCGCAAACCGGCTGGGTCTGCCTGAGAATCACGGCCTGTTGTGATGCGAGGCCGGTGACTAAGTCGGTGAGGTTCGCCATCATCCCCTGAAGCTCTGAGACACGGGTACCTCTAGAGAAAGAAGCAGATTCCGCCTGGTGGCGGGAGGTTGAAGCCGAAGCCCTATCGTCTAGCGCCCGAACAGAGGGTTCGCCTGCATGCGTGCTGCGAGCGGCGGAATTGGTTCTGCGCATCCTGGTCACCATCTCCTCAGAGTCTCAATGAAAGCACCAGAAAATGTTGACGTGAGATGTAGGGGATCCCAAGAAGAGAGAGTCTTGAGAAGTGGCGGTGCGCAGAGAGCTAAGCCTGATGGTTAAGGCTTAAAAGAGAATTCGGGGCATCCAGAGCAACACACAGAGATTTAAGGTGGTTCAGGGAGAAAATTCTCTATATCCATCGGGTGGTCAAGTGACAGATTTCACTAAGAAAGAAGGTAGGTGGTCGAAAAGGCCAACACAATATTCTTGAAAGAAGGGGAGAGAGCCAGAGCTCTTCTGTTAGAGCCTGAGTACAAGAAAGAGAGAGAGGAAGAAGTAAGTCGGCTCCTCCGCTTTTGTTGAACCTGTGGGTCTGTTGTTATCTCTTTGGATGGTTCGTATCCTGTTGTTGTGACTTATTCGCGTGCTTTTATAGGTGCAGTACAGCGATAATCCCCGATTTCCCGGAAGGAAATGGATATTTTACTATTGAGCCTACCTTGACGGTTCTTCCGCTGTCGGCCACTGAGGGAGCAGGAAGCAGGGGATGAGACGCTTTAGCCTTCTTGATTTTAGTGATTTCTCTAAGGATCCGCGTCAACTATGGCACGCGGGTCCTAGGTTTGTACGTCAAGTAGAAGCATGCTGTCTTGGGAGTAGTGCGGCCTTGGAACGCTGATAGTGACAGGCGAAACTGGGGAACGTCGTCATCGACGTTACTGGGAGATAACTGGAGTGTCGAGCGCGATGGTTGACTGGAACATCGGCCACGAGGTTGGACCTCTGCAGAGAAAAATAATAAAGAAAGAAAAGGATTAGACTTTCCAAGATGCCATGTGTATGGTTGAGATGCAGTGTCGGAGCCACGCATTAGCAATCATATTAAGTGAAATTGATGAAGGTATTTTACCATGTTAACAGAGATATATTACCCATATTAAATTATAAATTTTTTATAGTTACGTGAATTCAAACAGATCATTTCTTGGTCCAACTGGGTTCATTTATAGCTCTATTCATCGGACAATGATCATAACTAGATTCATGAAATGACATTAATGATGAGGCGTATGATACATCATTATTGGATTGTGACTTGAATTCTTCTATAATGCTGTCCGACACATGATATAACCAAATTACGTCGATCCTCTCTGCTTTCAATTTTCTTTCGTACGTCTGTTTCAACTGTTGGTGGGAATCGAAGTTTATGCTGCACAAAGAGGCAGTAGAGTGAAGGGTAGCGCCAACGGCGAGGTGAGCATTGCCGGTGTTGAGGTGGGTGTCGCCGGCGAGGAGCGAGGTTGGCGTGGTGGGCCTGACGGACGGAGATACGGCAAGGAGAAGACCGACCTTCTCACTGCAGGAACGAATGGAAACACACACACAAAAGTGTCGCATAGAAATCCAGCTCTTAGAGCCGTGCAGCGTTCCGCATATTTATTTATATGCGAACAGGAGAAGTTTTACCGACAGAAAATTGCCAAAATCCCCTTATTATAGTTCAGGGATTTTGGGCGATTTTGCGATCGCATAAAAGATGATTATGCGGAACGTCGCATATGGTTTAGAAAAAATTCTCCGCTGCGCCGCTTCCCTTTATTAAACGAAATCGGATAATAATAATAATATATATATTAAACGAAACTGGATAATTAATAAAACGACATATATATATATATATATATCAATTAATAAAAAATGATATAATGATTTACAAAATCGAAATAGGTAAAGTAGATAATAAAATAAACACTTTAGAACTCAGAAAATTTAGTTAGAAAATAAAAAAAAAATCATGAAATCAAGAGCAATGATGTGCCAATTATTTTAAAATTAATTCTCAAAACATTTCACTAATTTGAAAACTACACAAATACAAATACAAATTAAAAAAAATACTTTTATCTAGCTCAACAATTGAGTTGTAATTTTTCATTCAATTTTTTTAAAATTCAGTTTTATGACGTAATATATGAACATTATCTTTATTTAAAGGTTACAAAAAATGGAAAAGCATATCATAGAAATAATTAAAACCTTTTGTATATAACTAATAATGATTCATTATAATTATTATTTTAATAAATTATATATGATTATAACTAATTATGACTTTTAAAAAAAATCGACTCAATTCAAATTAAATTTATATATCCATAATCATAATGTTTAAATTTTTCCTGAGACAAACATAATTGGATTTGCATTGAAGTTAGGTGACTGCATAAATATTTTATTTAGGGATAGAAGGCAACGATCATAGTAAAGACTGCTTGTTGCTACTTTTAATTTAACATATTTTCACTATAATATTCCAGTGGATGCAGCTATTACCTCTCTAACCATATTTTATTTATGATTATTTCATTAAAATTTTTAGCCTTCCATGTTAGATTGTAATATTATATGCAGTACCATTTAATTCAATGATAAAATTAGATATGATTATAAAATTTACAAAATTACCAATTTATCCTAAAAATCGCCTCCCTCATGACAAAAAAGAGTCGGACAAAATAATGAAGGCGAAAATAACATTCTATGACAGAGAAGCTAGAAGCTACGATTCTAAGAGTAAAAATTATGTTTAGATCTCTCGAGTTAGATAATCGTGAATGCTTCAATCCATAATATGATGACATCGAACAAAATAAACAATAATAGTTGGAGAACATGAACATCTTAGATATAAAATAGCTATCATCTAAATTGCATTGAACCAAAAACACAATTTACTCGTGTATACTTGATGACTCATAATTGCATCACGATGTATTTATTTTACAAATCACACAAATTGCTTCGAAGAAATAAAACGCGCAAATAATATAAATGAATAGGCAGCCAACATTCCAAACATGGACATTTCACAAGAAAGCTTGATGTAAGCCCATATATGAAAATTGAAATTTTCTATGGCACAATGCACTTGAGTCCCTGATGTTTTGAATGCCTTTCACATAGGTCCAAATTTGGACCTTAAATCTTTTGCTTGTCCTCATAATTTAACTACACTACAATATGCATACAAAATCTTTAATTTTAAAATTATTTTCCTAGAATCTTTAACTTTACATATATCACAAAATCTCTAGATCAGCACAGATCACATGAAGAGAGGAGAGAATGCACAACAATAATCAATATAACATGCTCAAGAATCAAACCTAGCAGCGCTGGATGTGAAAGATGAGAGGAGACCTGCGGCGGGACCGGGAAGCATATCGCCGAACGTCGACATGGCGGCCGCCGATCTGTCCTTAAGCTTGCCGACTTGCCCGTCAGAAAGCATCGAGCCCCATCGCGATGTACTCTCTCCGAATTTGCTTCCAACCTGGTTTGCAGTAAGCAAGAGGTCAAAAGAACAAGGACTAATGCAAACTCCAAGGCTTTGTGAGTCTTGCAATAAAAATTTGAAGCAGGGACTAATAACCTATTATTTCAATTGGATTTTCAGTTATATACACATTTAGGAAAACATTATGGATGCCTATCATTACTTTTGTTACTTCACCTCCATTCAGCAACGAAAAACATTCCCGTGTCCAAGAAGAAGTCAACGAAAGGGGTAATAAACTTTGGAGAAAGGGAACCTGACAGAATTAATGCTGGTTGTGGATAGAAACAAAGAGTTAGAGGAGTCCCAGCATAATTCAACTATTATGTGGAATAATTTGTCACACAAACCAGTGCAAGGTTTGGAACAAAGTATGCGAAAGTCAAAGTTGCAGATCCATGGCACAATTTAAAACGAAAATGGAAACATTGCCACATCCTAAAAAATAAGTTGAGCTGGAAATGGAGTTACACATTAAATATGTTGGATGTAGATGACAAACTTTGGAAGGAGGTTATAAAAGGTAACTAGTCGACACATCCTACCTTTCACAATGACGCTAGTAAATTATACTGTTTCTTCATTCAAAGGTCCTTGCGCAATTGTTTTTTCATTCAAAAGTCCTTATGCAACTATTTCTTAATGTAGAAAGACAAGGACTACGAGCAATGCAGATTAAGAAGGTTCATGCATTTCAACCAAATGGAGGAAATTTGTGCCAAGGACACCACTAAGGGTGAATTCGTAGTTAATTCACATCAACATGAACAAACAGTGAATACACTAACGGGTCTAAATACGGAAGTGGTAAACTTAGAAGAAAAATTGGATGACAAGCATGTGGAAGTTGAGATCTCGAAGCAAGATGCATCAAGTGCTAACACAGCCCCATTCAGGCCAAAGCTCTGGAAAGAGAGTACCGAATAATGTATCACAACAGTTCCGAAGAAATAAGAGATAAAGGGGAAAGGAAAAAGTCGAAGACACGAAAGTTCTGAGGTATGTCGAAAGAGCTAATGCAATGGTTCAATAGGTTGAAAATCGAACCACAAAGGAGAGTATCAGTAAAGTAATTGCAAGATTAAGGGCGACAGTCCCAAACTTTCTCAAAGGCTTTTACAACTATGCTAGAAAGTAATAAAATACTTGAGAATATAACAATTTTTCATGTCATTAATGGAGCAAGAGTTACCTGGATGAAGAAACTATTGACTGTGTTTGGACTTCTATGTTTTTGAAATATTATGTCCTGATGGTTCAATGTTTACTTCACATAAATGATGATTCTCATGGTTAATTGTCATAAAAGTTGTTGCAAACATAATATCCTATTAATTCTTTATATGAAAATACTAAGATAGATAAGTGATGCCATTTCATACAAAAATAAACTGACGCTTTTATCATGGTTGATGAAAAGTGAACTTTTGAGATGCAAACTGCTTCAATATTATTTAAGGCAATGGTGTATGCGTTAAATTTCTTAAATATGTAACATGATAATGTGAATATATATAAAAATATAAATTTCAGGTCAAGTGTGATTTATGCAATTTTAAATCACGTGACTTTGCATCTAGCCATGAACAAAAACCTAAGAATCTTCATGTCAAAGTAAAATATGAGCAATTTTCAAACACAAGACCCACTGCAAGCAAGAATTTGAAATACAATAGTGTCGTTATTTATAATTTCAAACTACCATAAACAAACACAAAAACAACTCTAGCTTAAAAATAACCTCCAAGGTTATCTTTTACCGAAATAAAAAATAACTCGACAAACAAGGGCTTGGACTCTTCATTCTTGAGCAGTTAGCTCCAATTCACTTAGAACGCCTTTAAAATCACTTGAAACCTTTCTTACAATAATATCACAATGATCCTCGATATTTTGCGACTCTAGGGCAGAAAGCCTACTTATTAAAGAGACCAATACAAATGGGAAAAAATCACAAAAAGTTATTTTAAATGGCTACCATGCTTGGTTGACAAAGATTCAAATAGAGGAATGTATTGAGTGTGCTGTGTGATAGAAAAATTATACTCAAACTTAAAAGGTAAATTTTATAAAACAGTTATAATATGAAATTTCATTTATTTTTAATAACCTTCTAGGAAGAACCAAGGCTTGCTCTCTACGTTCAGATAATTACGAATTGAAAATATAAAAACAATAATGCGAGCGCTTACTAAGAGAACACAAGGGTCTAAAACAAGGTAATAACGTATAAAAATGTTAATAATGAATAATGAACAAAAACAAAACTGACCTGGGACATTAAGGACTTAAGCAATGGTGTTGCTACTCCAAAGCCCAAGGAATCATCAAGATCAGACTTTTGAGACTGTTCTCCATTAGGATACGATTTCCATGGACTTTTAGATGCTGCATCGTCTATTGAACTTTGAAGTACTGATTTACGTGCTCCTCTTGAAGACAGGGCAGGAGCGCTGACAATATGTAATAATGGATAAGAAACATACCAAAAACTCCCCAGTAGATCAAAATGCAATTTAATTTTCTTAAATGAATACATGCTAATAATCCAATTAACTTCTAGGAAATATTAAGATTATCTTGAATTTTTCTTTATCAAGTGCCTAACAATCAGATGCATACGTAGAACTTCCATTTTACTTACATGAAATCTTCTATTATATTGAGCTTTATTGTGTATTTTTGAATAGCTCATCCTAAGAATTGATATTGAGCTTTATTGTGTATTTTTGAATAGCTCATCCTAAGACTAGATAAAGGAGGGTTATGGTAACTTGTAAGTTGGTAACTAGGGAAAAACTTGCTAAATTTTATGAAGGATTTCTTTGATATTGATAGTTGAACCTTTTGGGATTGACAACCTATGTTTTTTTATTGTAAGTGAACTTCACAAACAGTTCAAAGTATTTCCCAAGGTCCCCTGAATGATGTCCTGCTTCTCAAGTCAGCAGTGGCCAATGCAAATTTCAGAGGCCATAACAGAGTCATGATGTTGGACTGATGATGCAGGCAGGAATGGTGCTGGAAGCCACCTTTCACAACTGCAATACAAGCAAGGTAGCATGCTTTCTATCTAGCATCATTTAAGTGGCACATTTACTATGTGAAACATATAAAGACCTATTAATGTCATTTATAACTACCCTAGCTACAAATCTGCTTTGAATTTAATCATGAACCACATAAAACAGCAGCTACCAACTGTACATAAGTACACCAGTTAGTTTCTACTCTTAGAGTGCACAAAACAGAATGGTCCAGTAATGATAAAAATGTTGTACGATAGGATACAAAATAGAACATATTTTGCTGCAAAATGCCTTATTGAACACTATTTATGCATGTAGCAAGTGGTATCTGCAGAAGCTCATCTAAGTTCTTTCATGTCCGTAGACAGGCTAGAATGACCATATAAGAAGCCAGAAGGAATTACTATCATTGGAGAGCCATTAAACCACTAAAGAACCAAATAAAAAAATGGCATAAAAACAGTTTGAGAGAACATGAAACTTAAGTGGCAGATAGCCTAGATCCTTCTGGTCCAAAATTAAAGACAAGCACAAGAACCTGGTAACATTTTCTAAGCTATACATGAGAAACAACCACTCCAGTACAACCCAAAGTGGTGGGGACACGATGACATCGAACCGTCGATTCATTTCAGGCAGAGTCTACACTCGACGGCCAAGATCTCATCACGTGGCGTCGATCTGGATGGAGGATTGATCTGCAGATTTGGCAGCAGGCACGATTGGTGGCTGATCAGTGGATTGGAAATCCCCATTTAAATCAATTTATTGATTTGAATGAGAATATTTCAAATTTTGGGAGGATCTCGTTTATTTCCTTCTATTTTTAGTTATTCGCATTTAGCATGTTGTAATCAGTTTTTATTTTCGCATTTATTTCTGCAATTTGAAATTCGATTGTAATCGCCTATATAAGGGCAAGAACTTGTACTGTTTTTCTTAATCCTGTAATGAAATCAATTTGAGTTTGAATTATTGCGTGTTATATCCCGGTGAAGGGAAAGGATGGGGCCTTGGGTGAAAATCCCTAAATACCTTAAAGCAATTTAAGGTATTTCCCCAACTTTTCTCAGATTCTAAAATAATTTAAGTTCAAAAAAATCCAGGCCTCTCATTGCAATTTCCACCCTAAAATCCACTTCTTCTCCCCCTGTTGGCTCGGCCCAAACCCGTGCGCCAGCAGGTGAGCGCCCGCCTCGCCTCCGCTCCGCCTCCGCCTTCGCGCCTTCTCGCTCGCCGACCACCGCGCCTCGTCTCGCCTC
>JAEMOT010003821.1:144065-241184 GCA_019297695.1 Apostasia ramifera | reverse complement strand
TTCTGCCCCGGACATCTCGCGGGCGGCCTCTGTGCTCGCCGGACAGCAGGTGCTCGCGAGGACCTGCTATTCTTCGCTCGACCACGCCACGGACGCTGTGCCTCGTCTCGCCTCGCCCGGCCGCGCCTCGCCTCGCCTTGCCACGTCTCACTCGGTCGCGCCGCGCAGCGCCTCGCTCGGCCTCGCCTAGCCTCGCCTGTTTGTTCGGCCATGCCTGCTAGCCGCTCCGATCCCCGCATCGCCTCCAATCCATCTGCCTCAACATCACCCGCTTCGGTCGCTTTGACTCATCCCGGTGGTAACGAAATCTCGACTTAAGGTAAATCAGAACACCAACTGAATATTCTGAATATCTTCGAGATCTTGTAGCGACATCTGTTATCTAGGTTGTTTGATTTGCTCATCTGTGCGATCCGAACATTACTGTGACATTAAATTGCTGTTGGGTGATATTATTTGCGAGCACACCTATACTACTGCGTATCCCTAGCTCTGACGTGTTGAGATAAAGTTGCCTAAAATTAGTTGGTAAATTTATTAAATATCATTTGAGCATGCTTCTAAATATTTAAAATCGATTTACTTCTCGACTTTATGATTTCTTAATTATTGCATAACTATCATCAGCAATATTCCTAGAATCAATCTTATGATTATTTGCTATTTTATTTACTGATCTCTAATTAGAATTGCATTCGTATATTGTCCCGCATCACAAGGTATGCTTCTAATGGAGATTTTTAAAAGCCGTAAAGAATACTTATTTTGGGGAGGCCAAAGGTGTAGGAACAACAACAACAACCATGCTTTTATCCCACTAGATGAGGTTGGCTATATTAATCCTTTGTGTCTATTGCACACTATTAAATAATAAGTCTTCATTTATTTTCAAATATATTAGATCTTTTTTGATGATTTTTTATCATGTCTTACTTGGCTTCCTCTTCCTCTTTTAACACAGGTAACATTCAATAACTCAACTCTCCTTACTGGAGCTTTCATCGGCCTACGATTTATATGTCTAAACCATCTAAGTCAACGCTCTTTGAACTTATCCTTAATTGAGGCTACCCCAACTTACTTGCGGATATACATATTTCTCATTCTATCTTTTCGTGTATACCCACTCATCCAAAGGTGTAGGAAATCAAGAGAAATTATTACAAAATGAAAGAAACTAACATAAAGCAAGTCATGAAAGCAGAAAGAAATCTACCTAATTGGCAGATACTTGAATCTTGGAACCGTAGAACACCTTAATGTGTTTGAGTCTGTATTTGACTTTGTAGGTAATTTTTGAACAACATCCACATACAGCCGATTAAGCTGAATAAAGAAACCAAAGAGGACAGAGCACCGCTTATATGACTGCTTTTCATTTTCCCATAGGTAAGGTTCATACCTGTCCATTAAGGATGAGAAATAAAAATACAGACAACAGAAAAGTGAAATGAATCCCAGAAAAATGAATTATTATTATTTGGCAAATAGATCTTAATTTGCACTGATATCGCCATTCTTTATTGAACATCTAATCATCACATGTATTTAAAGAAAAGAACAAACAAAGCGAAAACATTCTAGCATTATGAAGATCTTACGTAGCCCAATCAATCGGATCCAATTTTTCAGAAAACCTCTGTATGAGTGTCATAACAGTATCCACAATAGCAAAGTTAGACTGGAAGTCTGCTCTTTTTCTTAGATGAGGCAATTCAACCCTGATGGAATTTGAATCCTTGCCACCCGAGAGAACATCAGCACAGAATCTTAAATCTAGCAGAACTTGCAGAACACCTTTCTCTGAAACATGTGATCCAAGTGGCTGCACTGCTGAAAGAAAGTTCTCATAGATGCCAACCACCTGCATATCAACTACAATTGTATGATAGAAATAATGATGATTTAAATGAGCAGCACATCCAAACAAATACCAGATTAATATAATTCCTGAAGGCAGTGACAGAATCAGAAAGGGCATAGTGCTAATATCAGCGTTAAACTGAAACAATCAATAATACTGTTCAAAATTTCACGTTTGCCGAGTACTAAATCTGCTCCGTGAAACAACTAATTTAACAAATGGAAAAAAATGAAGATCAACCAGATAAAATCGTTTCAAAATTAGAAAAAAAAAGGCTAAATAAAAGCAAAAAAAGGTTATAAAGATATCAGGTATTGCCTCAAAAGACCCAATTCCAAGAGACCCCAAACCATCCTAAAAACACTTTCAATAGTATTTTATATTTATTTTACAGCATACAAAAATTCAAATATTAAAAACCAACTGTATATCACATACTACCTAAACCTCAACTTTAAAAAATCAACTTTATTTAACATCCTACATATATTTGAATAAAAAATTAATTTTATTTCAAATTGAACACAATTCTCAATAATAAAATAACATATTTCACATCATTATGTTAATCTATCCCCAAAAAATTAAATCATCCTCAAAACATACTGCAACCAAAAGAGACCATGTTGCATAATCATCTTGAATAATGAAATGTTAGTTTATTATTCAATGTACAAAACTAACAGCAAAGCCTTAATCCCCAATTACTTGGATTGACTAAGGAGATTTCTCTACTAATTCACCTCTATGTAAAACAGCACTTTCCTTAAAGTCATTCACGATCACATTTTACAACCTTGTCTCAAGTCATTTTTAATTTATCCCTTCCCCTCTTTACAATTATGACTTGGTTCCACTCACATTTTTGTACAAGGATGTCCCATGATAGATGATAGCTATGGCCAAATTATATTAAATATCATTTCTTTATCTTATCCTAAATAGGTGTCATGCCCACCCTCTCGTTAATACAATCATGCCACATGTGATCCACTTTAGTGTGGTAACTCATCCATCTCCACATTTGCATCTCAACCATATTAATTTTATATATTTTGCTACTTAATTGTCTAAACTTCACTACCATGTAGCATAGCTAGTTGGAAAACAGTTATGTAAAATATCACCATTTGGTCCACGTCCAACCTGTGAACCTCCGCGTCCAACCTCAAATGGGCGAACTCAAAAAGAAAGAGAAAGGTGGCAGGCGCAAGCTGCATCACAAACCTACTTTAACACCTTTGCGGCTCATTCTCCCCAAGAAGCCCACAAGAGAATAGATGGACTT
Source organism: Apostasia ramifera (assembly GCA_019297695.1). NCBI lineage: Eukaryota > Viridiplantae > Streptophyta > Magnoliopsida > Asparagales > Orchidaceae > Apostasia > Apostasia ramifera. Next base: position 238,032 of record JAEMOT010003821.1, on the reverse strand, counting down.
CAGCGTCGTCAATCATCCACTATTTGGCGACGCATCAACCCTCCTCCGGATAGTCAAATCAATAGCGCCTCCAGGAAAGAATGTCTACCATCTAATGATGAAGAAATCGCATCCTCCACCGAAGAATATTCGAACCCTTTCCCTTTTCAACCAGTGGTCGCTCCTCGCCTTCCTCCAAATCACACCCCTCTCTCTCAAAGAAAGGCGTCCCGTTGAAGAAGTGAGCTCCCCAACTTCAGAGCCATCAGTACCGACACCAAACGAGACCGCATCCAGCGAAGGCTCCCCCAAAATCACCTCATTTGGCAATACAGTGAACCTCACCGTCTTTGCCGACAGTTGCTCAACCGGCACTTCAGCAATAGCCTATTTTCTGGTAAACTGCTCAAAGATTATTGCCATTTCATCGTTGAAATCACTCATCTTCTTGAAAGAAAACCCTTTTAACCGAATTCAGGTGAATGAAGGAAAAAGACTCCTCTAGAAGGCCTCAAATAAGCGAACCGCAACTATCTCTTTCGAAATAAATCACCGCAAATGAAATATTGCGTATTTGCTTAAGAGGCTAAATGTTCACGATAAAAATCGTGCTCACATATCGGCCATCCAAGTGGCCCAAAGATCTATTCCGCAGTTAGCAAGTCAACAGCAAGGTCACATCAAATAAGGATTAGAGTCGCAAAAAATTTATCGCAGGCTCCTCACCATGTGTTTAACTCAACCTATTCTCTACTCTAATATAGCATAAACTCCACTCCCTCCTACCAAATCGTTGCACATCCTACTAGTGAGATATGCTCACACGTTTAAGAACCTTTTATTATTGTTATGCTTGGTAAACTAGTTCTAAGACAGACATGTGGTATAGGACGACCACCAAAGGCATGAACAAAAAAGAGATTAAGAAGTCTCTTATGTCCTCCCTCCTATCTTCCTCCTTCCTTCTTTCCCCCTCCTTCACCAAGGGTACTAAGGAAAGTGATCAAAGAGAGAGATCTTGCAATCTCACCATCGATGAACTTCTTTTGACATTTATTAGACTGATTAGACGATGTAGGAAGGTCTCTCCGAACTACATTAAATTTGTCTCATCCTTCTTCATCTCTCTTTTCTAGTAACCATTTTGCTGGAGCACATAGTGGTCCTAGTTCTTTTTGGACCCTCCCCTAAAGGTGATTTTCAGTGTCAACACTAGGCAACCAATTTATGAAGATCCTAATACATAAAATAAGAAAATAAAGTAAAAGCAAAAAATAAAAACCAAGCACATCCATTCTAAATAAAGAAAATACAAAACTCAAAAACTATGGCAAATATGTTATCTTCTAGATTAATTGTCAAATCTTTAATCAAATCAAATATATATTTAAAAATAATCAATCAACCTAAATCAGAAGTTTCCAATCTGCCTCAAAGTAATATGGAAGGAACCAAATGGATGTTGACTTGGTGACCACCAAACCTTGTAATAACATACATGCCCATTTAGATATCATTCGATGAATCTTCCCTCACCATATATCACTTAAAGGGGTAATACTACGCATCTCTCATAAATGACTCCAAACATTAAATCAACTAGGGTTTCCTATGTGGCACTATTACTACATAGGAAAATCAACTTTTTGTTTACATGGCACTATTGCTACATAGAAATCATAGATAGATTCAATATTTGGGGCCATTTATGAGGGCTACAAAGCATTTCTCATCCCTTGAATAATCTCATCTATGTTGTCCCAAAACTGACACTTAGGTTCTATTCAATAAATGCAATGAAATCCTCCAAACCCCTCTTAAAAATGCCCTACAAATTTTTTACATTTATTTCATATCCATTCTAACATTAAAAATCAAATTTATTTCACAAACATATTCCAACATTAAAAGTAAATTTTATTTCATATCTCACACATATTACAATAAATAATCAACTTTTTCACATGCAACATGATTCTTAATAATAAATAATTTTATTTCACATTATAACAATAAAATAATATTTTTTTTTTTTTAATTCCAAAAAAACACAACCCAAACCATCCCAAAAATATACCTCAATCAAACAAGGTCTTAAGTTCTTGTTTGATAAGGTCCCCAAAACACTCCAATCCCCTCCTAAAAACACTTCTTACACAAATTCTAACATTAAAAGCCACATTTATTTCACATTTTACATATATTTTAATAAAAAAAATTTAATTTTATTTCACATCCAATACAATTCTCAGTAATAAAATAACTTTATTTTATATCATAGTATTAAAATACATTTTTTGTCTATAGCCTCAAAACAACTCAAATCATGTCAAACACATAGTTACACCAAACAAGGCCTTAATGTTTTCTTTAAATTCACTTATTGTGTACAAGCATTAATGATGTTAATAACCTCTTCAATAAGAACTATTCCACCTGAATAATTATGTCATCCATTCTCTAGGCCTTAACTACCTAGTCAATCTAGATTTTTCCAATTTTTCAAGCCTTCACAGTAGTCCATTTTATTTCTTAAGACAAGCCGCATTGATTTTCCTCCAATATTCTTATGATTTCATTTGTTGAATTATAATGATGTTAAAACTTATAGTTATCATTAGCATACCTAAGATACTATTCCAATATTCATATGATTTCATTTCAATGGTATATGAAGAACAGACACATAAACCATTTTCTATGTAAATAGTGAGGAAACTTTAATTCATAATGCTATAAGTTAAATTTCAAAAAGTTAAAAAAGTACAAAAATTACTTCTTAGTTATAAAATTTCAATTTTCGCACAGTAGCACCTCCTAGTTCTACCATAAAGCAAGAATGACGAACAGCCTGAAATGAAATAATTGACTGCAAGAGATAAAGACATAGAAGCATAGTCCTTTTGTATAATGGCAAACCAAACTCTCGGAAGAATAAGCGGAACAACATACCTTTCGTAACAATACGTGAGCAAAGTTCTGCAAGATATCTTTGTAAAGGACATGCCCACCAACTTTATGAACTTCTTTGCATGCTTGAAAGAGGAAAGATATGATGTACTGAGAAGGCATTGAAGGAAGAGTTATTTGTATCTCTGATGGGCCCTCAGTGGCTTCCTCTTGTTTGATCACTGTCACTTCCCAGCCCTATTTAAAGCACAGCACTATTAAACTTAGCAAATAAAAACAAGCAAGAGTATAATGAAACGAAAGCAAGCATAGTCATCTAATTAAGCAAGCATATGACATTGAGGAAATAGATGTGCCTAATGCAAATAACTACTATAAGTTCCAATTGAAAAGATATTTATCAGTTAGATGCCTCTGGCATCGCAATGATAATATAAAATAGTTGACTTTATTTAAATACTCCACAAAAGTGGTCCCCAGAGCATAGTAAGATAGCATCTATGAAAAATACAATATTCAAGGGGCATTTGGTTCAATGTTATCGTAGTGCAATGTCATATTACTTAAAAGAAATTGCTTGTGTAGTTTGATGATATATGCAAATAACCTTTTAAAAAATTATAAAATTATTATTTAAAAAATAACATCTAGAAATCTTGATATCTAGATAACATAACACCAAAATAATATTGAACCAAACACCCTCTCCGCACAAACACATACTGTGACAATAAAACTAATCCAATCACCAAAAATGACCAAAATAGAGTTAGCTATACAAGTTAATAGTATTAAACCAGTAACCCTTATCTAAGCAAAACCTACACATGGCTAGAACCCAAATTACAAAGGAAATGTTAAACCTCTAATTACCAACTGACTAAAACCTTAAGCTTGTAGGTTATAGCTCAAGATAAGTTCATATTCTCATACGTCCCTCACTCACAAGCTAACTTGATTTGCAATATAAATTAAATTAAACACAGGGTTTAGCATAGGGTTTCTATTGTTTCACTTTATGCCATAGATAATTGTCACCAAAACTCAAACTTGAGATCTCATCTCTGATATCAAGTTAAATCTTTATTTATCGACCTAAAAGCTTAAGGTTATAGCCTGGGATAATTTTGTGTTCTTTCTAGAAAAGATAAATCAAAACACAATAAGTACACCAAAATAATATTATTACTAGTAATTTTCTTTTCACTTCTCAATTTAGCCCTTTTGGTGTTTAATTGAGAAAAGGGTGTTTAATTGAGAAATGGATATCCAATAAAGGAAATCTATCTCCAAGATGAAATATATAGTTGAACATGTCACAAATATAGCATACTTTCTTGGAAGAAAATAAGTATAGCATGTGAATGTAGCTAAGTTTTCCCTCAAGCGATTTCACATCTTCCACATGGCCTTTTGTTTACAAATTACACTGATTACTATTAAATCAAAAGATAGTTGCACCCAACAAATAGTCATATTAGATTTCATTATCTACAATTAGAAACACATTGCCAAATGACCGTCATAATAGAAAACTTCCATACATTCTATATAACACCAAAAAAAGTACAACATTTACATATCTATTTGCTAAAAAAATGTGCTAAAGAAAATCAATTGTAGCTCTGATACACAGGATAGCTATTCGGCACATTAAGCTTCCATGTGCATCTAATTTTCGCAAACCTTGATTTCAGAAGCACCTGCGTGTCTACCGCTTAGCTCACCTTAACTCATTAACAATGCTATTGAAGTTTCTTAACATGAATGTAAGACGATAGCCACTGAAAGCACATACAGTCTATATTTTTTAACAATTAGGTGATAGAATGCACCCAATACCATAAGTCTTTGTGTACTTATCTATGTTAGGCCTACTTATTCTTTGGAATATACACACCCAATTTTTTAGTCCACCAACCATCAACATATATAATCATTCATAACCCAAATTACAAGTGTTTATTCCTCGGTAGGACTAAGCAAATGCATTTAATTCAAAAAAACTGCTAATCACACTAAGACTTGCTTCTAACGGACTTTAGGAGCCAGTTTTTGCCAATATCCATAAATTAAACCAAGGTTCGAAACTGGAGCCTTATTTACTTGCTTTCATTCAAAAGTATTCAAATGCACACCCCTTTTGCATGAACAAACTCAAAGTGTTTCAAGTAGCCTATAATTTTGTCATTCATGCGTCATCAGCTACATAAAAAATCTCAAGGGCACTTGATGGACCATGCATGGGCACGACAGTCTATCTGCTCACTTATAGTCAAGGTTTTAGTACCTTGCAAATTCTTGCTCATTTCCATCATTAATTCAACCTTAAATAGGTAACAAAAAAGTAGAAGAGAAAACTATGTTCTGCTAGCTAATTGCTTCCCATTGCGATTTTCAGTTTATTCTCAAGTCCAGTAAAATGCATTGGAATTATGTCATCTGAGAACAAGTCTTGCAAATAGCTTAGGGTTCATTCATCTATGTCCTTAATCTAGAAAGTGGTTTGACCAGCGTCCAGTGAATCGAATATAGCATATACAAGAGATATTGCAGATAAATGTCACTTTAAAATTGTGAATAGGATGGATAAAGCATCGAAAGAACATCAATAACGAAGATAAGTATTAACAAAAGAAGAATAGACACCAAAACAAGAAATTCAAGTATTCACAGAAAAATATACATACTCTTAGAGCATTTGTAGAAGAAAGTGCATCATCCTGGTTAAGATCCTTGGATAAAATAATAGACAACTCATTGGAAAACCAATTAATCCATAAGCCGTGAGCTTTGATGCAAAGATCTTGCAATCTTCTACTCAGCTCATCAAGTTTTAGGTTTGTACTATTATCAACTGGAAATAATGCAGCAGCAGCTGAAAACGCTTGCTTTCTAGTGATATCCAGAGAATACCTTCCTGGGCTTGCAGGAAAATCAAATGAAGATCTTCTAGGACTGAAAGAAACTTGCGAGTTAAAGAAATCTTTAGATTGTTTGGATAAAGGAGAAGTCGAGCAAGAATATGCTGGACCAGATATTTCTTTCACCCACTGCCTTGGAGAACCAAGTATGAGTGGAACATGACTTGAATGGTTACGCAATGCATATAACAAACGTCCCAGGAAAAGTGACCTTTCAATGATTACGTGAGGCTGATAATCCTTTTTGTGTCTGTTGCCTAAGGAAACAGACAGCCTATGAAGCTCCTGTTCAAGATCACCCAAAAGGTCTGACATAAATTTGTGGCATTTATCCTGAATGTAAGGGGCGAGTTCCTTTAATCTCTGGGTAGCATTGTGCGATTCGACAAAGGATAATAGATCGTTCAAAATAAACTGACATCTAGTATCAACCAAATCTCTAATTCTGCCAACCTCTGGTCCAAAATAAGCACTGAGGCAACTCCGGAAGTCATTCTCGTCAGCAACTGCCTTGAAATTATGCGCAAGTCCCACTCTCTTTGGATTCAACTCTGAAAACCAAACACCACCGCCCCTGGATGATCTTTTCAGGTATTCCGAGAATCCATTACTGCAGTCAGGACCCACTTTGATGGCTGCAACTGAACCTTTGATGTTCACATCTCCCCTCAATTCTTCAAACCCGGATCTCACGATTTCTTTCATCCTCAGCAGGAGTGCTTCTTCCATTCTATCCTCCAAGATGTCCATGCCATTTTTTAGAATAAGCCCACATATTTGTTTCCAAGGTGATTTGATATCTGAGCCGAAGACAACTTTCAACCACTCCTCCAAGCTCCCCTCAAGCCCCTCCTTCCCATCCAATGCCTCATGAACCATGTTCTCAGCAGCCGCCAGGCCATCGCCGTTTGGAATAGAATGAATAAGCCGCTCCCTATTAGACAGTTCCACAAACATCTCATCGCAGCAGCTCAGCAGCCACGAAGAGCATGCCTGAGAAACTAATTCCGGTTCAAGTAAAATCATCTCTGATTCCAGCTTTTCCCTATGTGTCTTCCAAAGTTTCACCTCTTCCTCCGGATTGGGAATTCCACCAAACAGCTGCGTCCCCGGTGGGGAACCCAGCACCATTTTGTAGAAGAGAGGCATCTCATTCAATGCAGGGCGAAAGAGCTGGCCAACTTGCCCCAAACTAGCCCTAACCGTTCTCACGATGTCGCACAACACAGAAGCCGACGAAACGGGACCATCGTCGGCCGCGGTGATGACGAGCTTCTGCAAGATCCAGGAACGTCTCGAGTCGAGGAAGATATCAAGAGCTTGCTTTGGTTTAAGATCATCGATGGTGGCGGCGGCAGAAAGGGCATCGGCATAAGCATCGACGGTGAGACCTCGTTCCAAAAGGCGCTCCCTGCTACGCTGGGAGATCTGGGCCTTGAAGCTGTCGACAATCTGCCACTGGTGCTGAAGCAGCGGAAAGCGGGAGAGAACATCGGGATCAGCAGAAGAACTGAATATGAGGTCGTGAACTTCCCTAGCACGAACATAGCGGCCGGAGGCCTCAAGGAGCATAGATTCATCAAGGCAACCCCAAATATTCTCCGGCGTGTCGACGAGATACTTGACGCGGCTCGCAATGCCGTAGATCTTGGCGCGTACGGGGTCAGGAGGGCGGCAGGGGGAGGCGATGGCAGAGGAGGCCGAGGAGAGAGAACGGAGAGCGGCGTCGATGCCAGAGAGGTTGGCAGAGATGGAATCGCAGGACGACCTCATCTGGATGATCGAGTCGGCAGAATCAATGAGATCGCGGTAGCTCTTGCCGACAAGCTGGCGGAGCTCCTCCTTCTTCTGCTCGATCTCGCGCCTTGTGGCTGCCTCGATGGCTCGGATTTCCGAGATCGGCTTCGTGCGGAAGAGGGACTCGGCATCTCGGATTCCAGCGACGGCTGTGGCGGGGGTGGCCGCCGGCGACTCCGCCGTCGGACGGGTGGGGGACCTCATGGCGCAGGGTAGCCAGATCCAGGTCTGCTGCGCCTCCCGTCCTCACCTTCTCGTCCTTCATAGTAACGAAAATAAATAATTCGATATTTCAAGAAACAAAAAGTACTCATTAAAATAAAATATAAATCTATAATATGTAAAATTATAAATTTATTATAACATGCAACTAATTATTTCAATAAATAAATATTATGTTAGGAATTATACTAATTAGATTCATAATTTTATCCTCAGCCTCCAAATTATTTTTAATTAGGTCTTTAATTGTCTATTAATATAAAACTTTAAATCATGTCTTTTCTAAATATCACTTTTAGAATAATAATCTAGATTAAATAAATTTTTTTTTAGCAATTAAAAAAAATTAAAAGCACTTTCGTCTTGCAAAGTGCTTAATAATTAAGTAACAATTTTTTTAAATAATTAAATCAATATAATAGAAAGCAGAACGAGAGACTACTAGATCTTTAACAAACTAATTTTCATTTTAAAAATGTTACACACGTACGAAAAATAAAATAATATCAAGTACCAAATAGCTAAAACTATCAACCATAAATAACTAAAAGTTAACACTATAAACTTGATAAACAGTTAAATATCTGTCAACTTTAACAGCAGCAATATGACGAGTAACCTCCACAGGAGAAAAACTATCCGAAATAGTTGCAGCCGCCAATGTTAATGGTGAAATGCTTATAATGTTTAAGCAGATGTCAACATTCTCTATCAGTCAAAAATCAAAATATCAATGTAGTAGACAAAGAGAGACTCAAATATAAGAAAAGCTAAATAACATTTTTATGAATAGCTAATAAATCCCCCTTGTTTGGTATTATATATATATATATATATATTTGAGTCTTTTGATTTTTAAATCAATCAAATAGGTTCTTCTAATATAAAAAAATAATATATAATTAAGTTCTTCAATCATTAAATATATGAGTAAAAAAATATTTTCATCATCTTTTTCTATCTTCTCTCTCTTCACTTCAAGCATTGACACTCTGGCGTCAGACATTATTGTTGCCCTTAGCATCACCACTTGGTTCGATTCTTGCAATATTCTGAGTCGGGTCTAATCCCAGCACACATAAAACTAATTATATTCAAGTCACATACAATAAAGACCTAAAACTAACTCAAACTGCACAATTGCAACTCTACTTTCTACTATAATTGTGTTATATATCATATTTTAAAAGAAAAAATTAATCCTGCATAATAGTCATGATATTGTTATAAAAACAACTTGTCAACAAAACAATTGCCACAACTACTATAGCAGTAACTTGGTTTCTCAATTTAAAGTCTCCATCTTTTAACTTCAGTTTTTTTTTTTGAAATTTTATATTAAATAAATTAACTATTTTCGTTCTAATATTTTTGCGACCTCCATAGTAGATGAATATCAAAATTGAGATTTTATAATTTTCAATTTTGCACCGAACTATAAATATCCTCAAAACATATCTATCACTCATTAGCTTGACATTATATTATTTTATTTAAAAAATAATTATTTAATTTAATAATGCATATAAATAATTTTTGACGCATAATAAAATGGACATTTAAATAATATTATGAAAACTCAATTTTGATGTCACTCATGTGAATAGATCAACAACAACAATAAAACACCAAAAATACAATACAATGTAACGGATTGAGACAAATTTTAAAAATAAATTATTTTTAGGTTCTTGAAATTTGATAATCATTAACATTTCACTCTGGCAGTCAAACCAAGCAATTTTGAGAATATTTATAATGTGATACCTCAATTTTCTGAATTCAATCATTTTAGCTCCATTGTTTTTACATCCTCTAATAGAAGGTACCTCAAACCAAACCAAACAAAAAAAAATGGAAGCAAGAGAGTGAATTCAGAATGTATATATGAAAACATAAATATCATTTGGTCTTGCTAAAATTCAATTATCTTGAAAAACATAGTACAGCAAGTAACTGGAGATATAAAGCGAATTGTTCATCCATTGTGTATATTTAAATTAAATACACAATCAAACATGATGTTTCTTTGATCTCCACTTTTATTGTGGAAGGGAAAAAAAATAGGAAGGATAGGCTGCAATTTATTGAAATACAAACAGGTGGAATTAGAAAGTCCAAAGCAGCTGATTGCATGCATGGAGATAAAATGTTCTGCAATTTTACAGCCCACCTGGTTAAATAGATGACAGAAGATAATAATACAGAAAACCTGAGAGTTGTCGCATGCATGAGATACAACAAATCGATCAATTTAATCAAGATGGACGATGCACGGAACCGGTCGCATCTTTTTCCTTTTTACATCTTGAGATAGCTGCAAAGAAAGATGGCGAAAACTTTAGGTGATCTACACAAGGGGGAGATGAAACAGATACCAAAAATCAAGTGCAAATTCTTTATAATTTTAGGTTTTAGTTTCAATTTCAAAAACTATAATGATTAGATATACAAATATAACTTGACTTGATTAGACAAACCAAAACACATAATTTTAGTTAGAATCAAGGGCATGTAATAACACGAGAATGATCAAATCTATAGCAGTTGCATGAATTTTACTTGAATGAATAGCTATTTTGACGGGAAGCAATTTTTGCAAATCAAATCTAGATTTTCCGCATTCCTAACTTTACAAATTTATGTTTCTTAGATTTTGAGCAGTGATTAAAAACAAAAAAAAAATTGGTTAACTGAAACATGCCTTGGATCTGAACACAAGCTAGCAAGCATTAGCACAAGTTCTCGAAACATGTAAATGAACCAAATCTAGACCGACCCAATCGACTTCAATGATACCCAAATGATGATAATGAAAACTGTAATGCAAAACTAACCCAAAGGAATAATTAGCTTTACCCAAAACCCAAACTCCAATTATTTGACGTCAAATTCGAGTCAAGTTACACGATTGGAGACTTGTCAAAGTTTCGAAAATTCTAGAAGGCACTAACTAAGCAACATATGACAAATTGAGGGAAACCACGTGAGTTGTGTTAAATGAGAACGCCTATAAACCTTGTAGCACCATTTACAATGGGGCATGCTTATGGAATTAAATACAATACTAATAGATAAGCCAATAATAATTTTGACATCGAAACCTACCGTTTGTGGGAGGAAGCGGGGGACCTGAACCCTCTTAGAACCATCCGCCAAGCGCTTTAGTGAAAATTGGTTTTCTTCTGCAGTAAACCCATTAAGGACCTGGAAAAAATGTAAACTTGATCGTCAAAAATGCAGAGAAATGTAATTCTAATCCAATACAATTCATGCACAACACAACTAAAACTTTAATTTTACCGGTTTCATCGGTGTAATATCCATTTTAACTATTGGAATTCACGTAAAAAATGCATTCCAGCATGGATAGAAGATAATTAGTTTATATGACCAACCTTAAATTCTAGCAAGCCTGCTCCTCTGCTTCAAGATCTGAAAGCAGACAGAAGCTACTTCTTAGGTTTGATAGGAACGGCTATGTTAACTGGCATTAACTTGAGGACATTAACAATTGTCTTTAAGTGCATTGAACGTATGGATTTTATTCTTCAAACTTCAGGTAGTCATGGTTGTACTAAAATTGAATATTATGCGAAAGCTTAAGCTCTAAGACAACACACTACAAAGTAATAGATGAATTTCTGCAAAAGAAACTGCTGCGAAGGAACTAATAAGGTTGTACAGATGAATAGATGGATAGCTAACAAAAATTGAGAGAAATAAATTTGGTCTCTGTAGTTTCAGGCTTATAGATTTAGATCCATCTACATTCTTGATTCATCACTTTTTTGTCATCTACGTTTTTTAAAAAACTGTGGTTGGATCCTTCTGCATTACAATCCATAATTGCATAGCAAGACACTGTTTTAGGCTTTTGGATATCAAAGGAAATTAAAAGGATATTATTGCCAAAAATCACAAAAAAAATGCTCACAAGAAATGCAAGATATATCAAAACACCAGTTTTATGAAAAAATAAAGGTAAATATCATTCAAGTTCCCTGACCTCACATAAGTCGACGATTTTCAAAAACTAATATTCAGATCCTTAAATTCAACTTAAATATTTCACAAGTCTTTTTGAACAATTTTTGCCAGGTCTCCAATACCACATTACCAAAAATGTGAGTCTATTTTTTTTATTTAAATAAGTACATTTTAGGACAACTTAAATATTCCCTCCCTCCTTCCCTCTTTCCATGACCCCACAAAGCACTCACTGTGCAGAGATCTCCATGCCTACCACTTTCTAGACCTCTTAAGCTTTCTTTGCCACTTGCGTTCTATACCACGAGTGATCGATTCAAGCTCAATAATAGCCATCTAATCGGAGAGCTTGCTCATGAAGAGATTCATTTGTTGCCTCATTTCCTCTAACAAATGCTGCCATTTATTCACCCCTTCAACAATACCCTCTCCACTAGCACTCTGCCTCTCAAACACCCTTGCTCGCCCCCCCCACAACAGAACACTTGCCCCCATCCTCCCTTGCATCCTCTCAACTGTATTCCACCATCTCTACAACCCAGACTCCTCCATCTGATTTACCCTCATGAGCAAGCTCTCCAACTGGATGGTTGTGACCAAGCTTGAATCAATCGCTCATGGCCTTATAGACTCCATCTTGCCAGCAATTGTCCTCATTGTTGGCAATACTCGCTCCTCTAACAAAATTCCTCTCGCCCGGCACTCCCTCCATCTCAATCTTTGCTCGCTCCCTCCTTTCTAAAATGCTTGCTCATACCACCCCTACATCCACTCAACCATCCTTCGTCGTCTCCACAACCCAAACTCCATCTGATTTACGCTAACCAATGTCATCCACTAGCTCACTACCGCCACCTTCCTAATGCCATAGCCTCCACATTTCTCCACACAACTTATCCGAAGCTCTTTCCTCAAAAAAATATCCATCACCAATCTGTGCTGCATTCTCCCTTTCTGACACCCATGATGAACCCAACACTCCTACCATCAAGGTTGGCACACTACCTCGACTTTACTAACAATGAGGACTAGGAAGTAGGACTACTCAAAAGGCTGCAACGGAGTCACCTCGCGGCCTCACCCTACATGCAGAAGGGGAATTATGATTATCTTATATTTGTTTGACAAAAATATTGATAGAATGACCAAATTGAAAACCTTAACAATCCTCAAAAACCCAAATAAGAGTTTTGGAAAACCAGACGTGTATACCCCTAACCTTGGAGATTTGAATGATATTACCCAAAAATAAATAATTCAATGCAGTGAACCTAAAAATAGAGAGACCGAACAGCACATGGCCTCAACAAAAAGGTACATATTTTATGCGCGCAAAATCATCTGAGATCAACTATACATTATTCCTCATATTCATTGACAATTTGACATTGATGTGTAATTTATCATGCTATGAAGTTTCAGCTACCAAATACATAAGAATCCATGCCTGATTGCGAATAGTTCTGATCAACATGTCCTGACAGCCAGATACATGCACATTTTTCAGGATGGGACACTGAAGCAACAGCCTCTCTGCAAAGAAAGCAAAGCATGGAGTTAATGGGTTGCTACTGATGCCATTACAAACAAATAAGCCATGTCGCATTACCAGGATGGAGATTTATGCATGATTTAAGATTAAGATCATCAAGTTCTGGGCAATTCAAGTATAATGCCTGCAAGGTTAAAATAACTTAGTCAAAAACAATAAGAATGATTTACATACTTGCTACAATAAGCTCGCCAATTTCCATATTAACCATTCTAATCAAATAATCTATATAGTTAACCATCAAAATGCATAAATACTATAATTTTGGAGCTATAAGCGTTGGCAACACTTTTTATTTAAAGAATATTTGGTTTCTTAACCATTTGAGTACCATGATAGGTAAATGTTCAAATTTTGATGTGTATTGTATGTTAACTTTCCTGATTAGTGAATGACCGAAATTTTCCAATCCTAATATAGGTAGACTTAAATGAAGTAATACAACTATCATGGTAGATCATCTAAAATGCAAGGTTTACAACTTTAGAATGTGGATAATATAAATTCTACGATTTAGATGTTTAGCATTCACATCATCCCTGAGAAAATGAAATCAAGAATATACGAACTAAACTTGACTTGCCTCTAAACCTGAACAACCCCATAAACTAAGTTTCTTCAAACGCTCATGTTTAATTATCAGTTTCTGATGAATAGAATTTGGCTTCTTAGCTGCTAGATGCTGATAATTTCCAAGTTCTGTAGTTCCTGCAGCTTGAGTCCTGCTATCTTGAAGATCTTGGTCTTCAGAACAAGGATCATAGAGCGTCATCCCACAGTCCATTAGTACAAGGAGGGGAAGTTGGGCCATTGCAAATTGGATGCCACCTGAATAGTAAGGTGAAATACGAAATAAAAAAACTCTTTAAGGAACATAGATGTTTACTTGAAATACGAAATAAAGAATGAGCTTAAAGATGATTACTTGAACTCAAGTTCGGACAAAGTGCAAGGAGGAGCCTAGTCATAGTTCGAGGAAAGCCATTGCATATCATTCTTACACCATTGTCACTGATGCTTGATCTGAAAAAATATGAATAAGAAATGGATTTTAAATATATTAGATCAGACATACAAATCTAGGTTTCTAATTTAGAATTGCCTTTATAATTACTTCAATTTCTAAAAGTAATAACTTCCCTCAAGTATATTGATATTCTCTCTCTTTCTATCATGTTATTGATATCTTATGGTCTTCACCCTCTCTAATAAGCCTTGGCTGACAAAGGGATTATATGGTGGTGACCAACGATGAAGATCACAAGATAGCATCTACATGTAGAAAGATAGAAAACGCTTCACTTGTTGACTAATTGTATAATCAGCAGTATGCATAAATACACTGGTTATAACATTCCTTTAGCACGAATCTCTAATGATATGGTTTTGCATTGCTAGTAACAATCAATTAAAGTAATTAGTTCATGTGGATAGTTAAATTTAAAGGTAAGGTGCTTGTTCTTTGATTACAAATGAGCTAAAAATTTAGGAGACGTTTGATTCAATGAAACCTAGATATTTATGTTAATTAAATATCAATGTTATCTGGATGTCTAGATTATCTCTATTGATTGTTTATTTGGTTTAATGAAATTATATTAATAGATGACAATGATACTAACTTAATTAACATATTCCAAGTTTAACTGACACCTCTCCACCAACCCCTACCCCTGCCCTTAGAAAACAAATTCACACATTTCTCAATTACAAAGTGACGTCTTTAAGTAACATCTATATGACACTTTAGAGTAGAAATTTAGTAATTTTCTACGTTGTTATCATTCATGTCATCAAACCAAATTATTAATGTCTCCAAATAACATGACATAAAAACAAAATAACCTTAAACCAAATATCCAGTTAGTTTTTTATCAATAGAATGGGTACTGAAGTAGAATAGAGCATACCCACTGAGATCAAGCAGTTCTAGATTTGCACAACCAGTGACAATAGCAGCCACAGCTGCGTCTGTGATTCTTGAACCAAGAACCAGAGACAGCATGCGTAAACCCCTGGAGAAGTCAAACAGCCTTAAGTTATACACCGTGGAACTCAAATTTCAAGTGCAATATCAAAGTAGTAGTTCCAATATAATCTAGTATGACTACCAAAATATACACATATATAATCTATTATGGTCATGAATTTTGTATGCTATTAATCAAGATTAAAAATGACAAAAACCATTAAGTTGGTTTAGAGTTTATTGAAAGCCTGACAATTACATTACAAACTCGATAATTCGTTGGACTTCAACAATCCAGAATCAACTCCACACATATATATACATTTGCACTAATATAAAATCAAATATCAGGTAAATAATATGTGCATAAGTAGTATAAAGAGTAAGTTGTACCAGGTATATACATTTGCACTTATGTAAATTCATGTCCCAGCTAAAAATTATGTGCATAAGTATAAACTAATATGTATTACATATCAATTATTTATATTGTATATGTTATATAAATTGTTGAAAAATGTTTAATTCAAGGTCAATGTTGAGTAACTCGTTTCAAAACAACTCAAAATCAAGTGACATTTTATAATCTCAAATTTGAACTTGACTCAATGCCAGCCCTAATTGAATCTGAGCAAGCAACATACCGGAGATTTGCATCTGCCAAAGCATGAACTGCATCATTACAAAGACGTAATGAGGCAATATGAATTTTGATTAACCTTGGACAGCCTCGAACAAGACAATCCATCATATTAACAAGATCTGTTGAATCATTTTCTTGTCGGGAAAAATCCAATGATAGCTCTTTAAGATTGGGACAGTTTACAACCTATAAAGAAAATTTACATAACGTTAACATGTTAAAAATAGCATATCTTCATGAAAACAAGTCAAAAAACAAGTAGCTTTCAAAAAGATACCGTCTTAGAAATGCAGTAAAGATCGGAAAGCCACAGGGTTGACAAACTTGAGGAACTGATATTCAAAAACCCCAAATTGCAGCATCCCTCAACTTTAAGGGATGAAAGACTCCGCTTCTCATTAACAAAACGGCACAACTCATCCCTATTTGAAAAATACTATCAAAATTCTTGAAATACAGGTAGAGAATACCAAATATTCAAATTTTAAATAAAACAATCATTTTGTGTAAATGTGGTGAGGAAATTATTTGTGGTCAGAATCCATAAAGAAACAAGGTAAATCAACTAGTATCATCAGAGACAATACAAAGCAGCAGCAGTGATAAGAGAATCGACAAAACAACTGTGAAAATTGTATACTTTTCAAATATATGCATTTAAGTTCTTTGTCATATTTCATAACTACAGAACAAAGTACAATTACTTTTCAAGATGACAAAAACTCGCAAAATCAGATTCTCAACTCCAATGATTTCCTTAATCACATATAACAGCGTGCAAAAATTCTTATATTTTCCAATGCTTACACATACTGTGAGATACACTAGTAGGAAACCTAGCACCAGCTGGTGATCTAGAGAAGGCACATGGAAGTTGCACAGTTAATACTATGAGATGTCATAATTGTGAAATGAACATGATGAAAAAGGTCAACCAAAATGAACTGATTGAAAGTTAGAAAGGATGTTCAAATAAACCAAAATTTACATAAATGTAACACTAGACATGAATGATTGATGAAAATGATTCATTAAGGAAGACTTAAATAGTTGAATTAAGAATATTGATCATGAAGAAAGAATTTCACATAATCACGTTGTAGATTATATCATACAAGTACTGTGGCAACCCCAAAAACTGCATCTATGTGGGCTACTTGTATATAATCATTGCAAGTATCAAAGAGCTAAAATTAGAGTAAATAGTTATTTCTTGAGATTTGACATGAAAAGAGAAAAGATGTTTGAGAGAGAGAGACCCAGTTATTCTATTGACTACATCTCTTGCAAGGCTGATTTCAAGGTACTCCAAATTGGGACATGAGAATGCAACACAAGCGAGCACAGTTGAGTCAGCGTTACTGCACAAAAAGCGGTATAATTAGTTACAAATATACAGATATTTTGCATAATATTACAATATCCTAGATCTACGGATTTGTAAACCTTACAAGAACAAACCTCTCTTAAATAAGAGCTGAAAAACCCTGATCCAGATTTACTAAACAAAAGAAATTGCCAGACATGAGATCTATATTCATTGCAGACTATCAAAATAAAGAAAGGGGGGAAAAGAAAATCAAGCAATAAAATAGAGTAACAGAATCTCAAGTTTTACCAGCTGGAACTTTCTTTAATTTCAAATATATAAAAGAAAATTTTGATATCTGGCAACTGGTGATATTTTTCCTAAAGACTAATAGATCTTGCAGCAAGGAAGAGAGATCTAGAAATTTTGTTCTCTAGACTGAATTGATTGTACAGATTCAGCATCACTGCAGTCCAATCCTGCCTGATTCCCTGGTGTTCAACTTATCAAAGACTATGTTCCATGTCTCTGCAATCAGCACGACGTGTTGACTTTCTATATTTGGATTATGTTCGATCTTACTTTGTTTTTGTTTGATAATCAACTCGGAGTACGAGACTCCTTTTGATTAGATTTTCAGGAATTTTCTAATGACTAGGAAGTGCCAAGCTCGATCTACAAACCTTTCCATCATCAAAGACAGCCGCGCAAGATCAGCGCACTTGTGAAGCACTGATCCAACAAATCTGATCTGAGAAACTCTAACCCTAATCTCCTCCGCCGAGATCCAAACCCTTCTCACGCACTCCCTCCAACCCCGGCACACCAAAGAAGCTCCCATCAGCTCCTTCGGCGGCAAGCGCCGAAGCACTTCTGCCAAGCACGACTCCGGAAGCCCCTCCCCCACTCCGATCTGCACCACCGCCTCGCTCTCCTCCACCATCTCGGACTGCGCATAAGCCAGCGTCGTATCCGCCACCTCCTCCTCAAAGGAGAGCGCGCGTCGAAGCCGGTGGTCCGATCGCGGCGGAACTGCGGTGACGGGGGAGGAGACTCCGTCGCCGCCGCGGCCGTAGGCGCACACGTGACCCTTCTTGGGGAGGCCGCAGCGACCGCAGTTATAGCTGCCGCGCTTCTTCGCCGGGCCGCTCGTCGGCACATCAGAGCTTCCGTCCAGGGCGGCGGCGGCGGCGGCGGCAAGGTGCATCGGGCTGTGGATGAGATGCTGTTAGGGAAGAGAGAAAGGAGGGAGAAGGAAGAGGAAGAAAGCTGCCTATATGTAAAAGGGCGGGAGATGAAACTATTGGCGCCAATACGTGAGAATTCGGGTCAGATATCGGATCCGGTCACTATTGACCCGGATACTTTAAGGAAACTGAATCGGTTCGAAATTATAATTTTCGGATTTAATTCAACATCTTACAATTTCAAGTATTTTTCACCGCCAAACTAAAATGGTATTAAATAATATTATAAAAAATAGTATTAAATATAACAAAATTAAAATTTTAATAAAAAATCATCATAATTTTATAAATTTAATTTTTTTAATATAAATATCAAAATATATATATATATATAATATGCATTATAGATAGATGAGCATTACGTTCTTTTTTTTTTATAGACATTATGTTCAAAATTCACATAACTTGATCAGTATTTATTCATACTTTATTTAAAACTTTTATAACTTAAAATCAACTTACTTATTCTCGATTTAATATCTATAAGAGGATGCATATTTAGGTTTTTTAAATATATATATTTAAGATATTTTTTATATATAAATAAATTATAAAAATAAAAGTTAAAAGAGATTATTATTTAAGCCTATACATATACATATTATTTAAGGCGAGTTTTGTTTAATATTATTATGTTGTTATATTATGTTATATAAAAAAATTTATTATTTGATTTAATAATATATAAAAAATAAATTTAAAAAAAAATTAAAATTATCATTAAAAAATTGATATCTACACATCATAATATCTAAATAATATAATATAATATGAAAATAACATTAAATTAAATACTCTCTTAATTTAAAATGAAATATTTTTTAAATCATTAAAAAAAAAAAAATTAAATAAGTAATATATGTTAGATTTTTGACTTTCAAATTAATTATGAGTCACATAAAATATTTAATAAATTTTCATGAATATCAAATAAAAATTTATAACATAAGTACTATCTAATAAATAAGCATATATATCACGAGCTTTTTGGGAAATAACTGAATAGCATGTATGCATAATATATAATAATTTGGCATAATTGAATGCTAAATATTACCAAATATAATATGATTTAGCTAGTAATTTTGATATAAACATATAAGCATAACAATTATAAAATATAATTAAATGAGTAAGTTCTTTTTTAATTAATTTTATTTTATACTTTTGGGTCTGTAATTTTTCGTACTACGTCTCAAGTGTTTTTATATAATTAGAGATCATCACCCTCTAGCTCCATAGGAAATGGACGCAGTCATGCCCAAATATATGTGTGGTTTGCGACATACCCACTTTAATAGAAAACGTATATATAGTTTGGGATTGTCATTTCCTAATCCTAAAGGCAATCAATGTCATCGCATCAAATACATATTATAAACTTAAGCTAAGACAGATGCATAATCTCATAGAAATTACTTTTATTTTTAAATTTATTATTATATTTAAAATCTTATTAATAAATTATTTATATGACAATTTTATGTACTTACTCCAATCATCAGTATATCTTATTAAGTATGACAAATAATATTAGTAATTAATTGATAACAATTTACATGCAAAATATATTATCAAATTTTTATAATCCTCATGTCATAATATTAATGATTTAATTTTAAGTTTTTTTTTATTTAATTTGAATTTTTATAACAATCCAGTAATTATCAAATAAAAGCAATTATGATATCTCCAAAAATATTTTGATCTAAATTAAAAAAAAAACAATTCTCTACACATGTAACTTGTGAAATTTCAATCAAAATTTAATGAAAATATAATTAGAACTAATAATATAATGATAACTCACATTTGAGTCTAAAATTAAATTAAATCAAATAGAATTATAATCAATCTCAAATTCACTTTTTATGATCACAAGAATATCACTAAAATTTAAATCTATTCAATATAAGTTTTAAAATTTAAATTATTGGGATTAATTAAAACATCAATTCTCAATATCTTAGAACATATAAAATTAATTTTATATGTTAAATTCTTTTAAATATAATGTCCAATAATACATTCAAAATAACTTAATTATTTAAATTTCATATATTAAAATATACATTATAACCTCACCATTTTCTTTTTCTTCATATATTTTAGTCTACATAGTAATTTAAAATTTTTTTAAATAATAAATTAATGATCAAATTTAATGGCCTCAAAATGTTTCATTTCACATCATTTTTTTTTAACGAATTCTATATTTTTTTCATTGTATTGTATTTTATTTTATTTTTATAGAGTATTTTATTTTTTACCTGCATGAAATATGGGATGCAATTAAATGAATTGAGTTGAATTTAACCACATTTTTTTATATAAAAAATTTTAACCGATTTTTTTTTCCGATTCGTTTCACAATCTAGACGATGGCGGGAAGTCTGCAGAAATAGGGCTTAGGGTTTCTCTCTCTCTCTCTCTTTCTCTCATTCATTCATCGGGAGCTGAGATCGCGTTGATATCGAACCATTCGAAGTAGTATCGTTGGCAGGTGCTTGATTCTGTCTTCAGGATGCTGTGGGTCGATAAGTACAGGCCACGAACCCTAGACAAGATGATCGTGCACGAAGAAGTCGCGCAAAACCTCAAAAAACTGGTGAGAATTTTGAAATTTCCTGAGTTTCAGGCAGAGCCCATGGCGCTTCTTGCTTACTTGTGCCTGCTTCGTCTATTGTAGGTGTCGGAGCAAGACTGCCCACATCTTCTCTTTTATGGCCCGCCTGGCTCCGGCAAGAAAACACTTATCATGGCTCTACTCAAGGAGATGTTTGGCCCCGCTGCTGAAAAGGTATGCACGCTCCAGAGCGCTCTCTGTTGCACCACCCGTTGCACACCACATCCTGCTGCATGATTATGTTGCTTCATTCTGAGTTCCTTTTGTTTGTGAATTTAGGTGAAGTTAGAGCAAAAGGCGTGGAAGATTGACGTAAGATCATCAAATTCATGAAATTAATAGCACAAAATGATTTCGGTTTCTTATCTTTAAGTTGATTTCTGTTTTAAGTGTGGCTTGAATCCCCCACCTACTCGCATCTTCCTTATAGACCGATTTGATTTGACCCTTCAACTCCAATTAGCAAAAGCAATGTTATATGGACTCTGAACATTCATGCTACTAATTTTCGGATAGCTGATGGATTTTTAGGCTGGAACTCGGACAATTGAATTAGAATTGGCCATGTTGGCGAGTACCCATCATGTGGAGCTCAATCCCAGTGATGCAGGTTTCCAGGATAGGTACATAGTTCAGGAAATCATTAAAGAAATGGCAAAAAATAGGCCCATTGATTCTAAAGGGAAAAAGGGTTTCAAAGGTATGATCTTCTCGTCCTATAAATGCTAAATTTACTATGTTGTTAGTTTGTGCCTTGTGGATTGTTCTTTCTTCTTTCCCACCTCACTTAAGCATGACTTCTTACTGCTGTCTTGCAAATTATGAAGCTTTTTTGTTTTCATGAACAGTTGTCATCTACTGTTGATATTGAAGAACACATGGAAAAATGGCAATAAATATAAGTGATTAACACAATCCACACCCACACTCAGCTCAGAGTAGTTTGCACAACGTGTAATAACTTCTGTTAAATTTCAGTTCTGGTGCTGAATGAAGTAGACAAGCTTTCTAAAGAGGCGCAGCATTCTCTCAGGAGAACTATGGAGAAGTACAGCGCATCATGCCGTTTAATTTTATGCTGCAGTAGCTCTTCTAGAGTAACTGAGGCTGTTCGGTCTCGCTGTCTAAATATACGTGTCAATGCGCCGAGTGCTGAGGAGGTTAGTCTGTTTGTGAAATAGCTCCATTGATTTTTTTTTCCCTTTATTTTGAACATTTAGTTTGATCATGAGTTTTATAAGTTGATTAGATTTCAGAAATAATACTTGCATGTTTCCTGTTCGCTTTTGCTGTGATGTTTAAATTTTACTATTCAGCCTTCTCTAGAATTGTTTATTGGTATGATAAAACTGTTTTAATGCTATTTTGATAGATTATGTGGGTTTTCTTTCTAATGATTTTTGTCTACTTCTTTGTCCTGAAAAAAAACATATATTTATTGGTTCTTTTAAAGGAATGCACTTTTTATTGAACAAAACATGATCGTCCTGTTGATTCGCTTATAAAGTTTACTAGTTTTTCTGGTAAGATGTCAGTTATTTGAAGTTGTAAAGTTAGTGTAAATTCATTTAAGCCCTCTTTTGTATTTATTGTGGTTAGTTTATTGTGGAACTGAAGCTTTGGAAATGCATGTCAGGGAAGAAAATGCTTGGGGTTGTTCAGCTGGTCAGGAGTTTTATAGGATCTGAACTTTCCCACGCAAGGCTTGAAAATTGATTATGATAGTCAGTTTATGATTCAAGTAAATACTTATTTACATTTGATAGGAATTGTAATTTAGATTTTAAAGTTCATGTTATTTTGTGTATTCTCGGCCCAAGATTGAGCGAAACATTTAGGTGCTCATCTAAGCCTGATTTAGTTGAACAGAGGCTAAGCTTGTTCGTGATTATTCCCAGAACTTATGTAATTAGTGCAACCATGTTCATTTCATCCTGAAAAGCAATGTGGTGTTAATTCTTTTGGTATTGTTAAAGTAATCTATGGCGAGTTTTCCTTGACAGTTGAAATCATAACTAGTTTGTAGTTACTATTCATTCAAATCAGATTGTCAAGGTTTTGGAGTTCATTGCCAAGAAGGAAAGCATACAACTTCCACCAGAATTTGCTGCGCGCATAGCAGTTCAATCTTGCCGAAGCTTGAGAAGAGCAATACTGTCCTTTGAGACCTGTCGAGTGCAGCAGTAAGTTCAATATCATCTCAAGCCTCTGTTGCGGTTCTATCCTTTGTTCTCTTCCTATTTGCATATTAAATTTCTTTCCTGTGATTGCTTTACACTATGTGGTTAAAATGATTCTTCTAACTTCTGTTTAGATACCCATTTGTGATGAATCAAGCAATTCCACCAATGGATTGGGAACAATATGTTTCAGAAATAGCATCAGACATAATGAAGGAGCAAAGCCCTAAAAGGTATTGAGTATTGACATACATTAAAATATTGTGTTGTCATTATTTTTTTTCTTTTTATAGAATTGCCATTATGTTATATGATAATTTATATGGGCAATTACGTATAGAATATCTTATTTGTAAAAAATTACAGATTCTACATTATTTCTGAATAATATATTACTATACTCTAAATTTCTAGTCATAAAATTATAACCTAAAATCTAAAACACAAAATCCTATGTTCTAAATTACTTTAATAGTAAAAAAGTAAACCCTAATCTCAATCTTAAAACATAAACTCTTAAACTTTAAAGTTTTAGTTTTTGTGGATTAGATATGTATATAACCCGTTTTAAACTCAATCAAATAAGATAGAAAGTCTCTATTAGGGTAAGATTCGTGGGAATATACCGGTAATTTGTTTTATAATTTTTTTAAAAAAGTATCATATGATATATGTAATTTTGTCAAATTTCGGTGACCTACACGTATGCAACACCTTATTTGTCAAATCTCGAATCGTAAAATCATAACTTAAAATTCAAAACACTAAAGCATGCACTAAATTACTATTAGTGACCCTGAAGGCTGACTGATTTTTTTAGTGAGGCTTGAATGACATGTTGGATTGGCTTCATTCCATGAATTATTTCTCTAAATTTCCAGGTTGTTTCAAGTCCGTGGAAAAATCTATGAGCTGCTTGTTAATTGTATCCCTCCTGAAATCATATTGAAGGTGGTTAGCATCCAATTCTTGTTTTATTTTGTCTTATCTAAGAAAATGAAAAAATTTTAAAGGTGGTTAGCATTCTTTGTTTTACTTTCGTCACTATATCATTGAAATTTCTAACAAAAAAGAAGCATGCAGAAATTGCTGTCTGAATTATTGAAGAAGCTAGACGCTGAGTTAAAGCATGAAGTCTGCCATTGGGCTGCGTACTATGTAAGCATGCTATAGCAAACTCTATGCTTGAAGTAGAAAATTATAAAGACTATCTTTTAACCTTTGCAAGCCTTTTTTTTTTTGGCTAGTTAGTTGAACTAAAAACTCCCACGTAGTAAGATAACAGCGTGGTTATTGTTGTTGTTTGTTATTCAAACTGAAAATGTCCTCTGCAGGAACACCGGATGCGGCTTGGGCAGAAAGCCATATTTCATATTGAAGGTGCTTATATTTTTAAGCTACTATTATCATGTTTTCACTCTCCAAATTAATGCAAACAACTGTGATGTTTTTCTTGCCTTTTTGACCTCATTATGGTGATTTCAATCCTGACCTTTGCTAGCTGTATATATTAGTGGACAGCCAACATAGAAATTATCAGTAGGGATGATAGTTTGGCTCAAAGATCGATAATTACTCGATGCACTAATCAACATTTAGCTTGAATCGAATATGAGTCAAGTTCGATGAGCTGAGCCATGAGCCATATTCATAGCTTGAAATTTTATCAAGACAAGCTGAAGTTATGGTCAGATCGGATCGATTTGTGTTCGAATTTATTTTTTAAAATTAAAATAATATAATTTGTTTATGTAGCATATGTATTTTTATTAAAAGAATATTGGATCATTGGATGTAGTGGTTATAGTATGTGTTGGGTAAGCTGTTAGGTATGATTCATGTTTGAGGACAAATGAAGAGTGCTTTTTTCTTTTTTTTTTTTTGAAATAATTCTTATTTTATCAGGGTATTTGAGCCAGCACGATTAAGATTCCAGGCACCTCAACTCGAATGCTAGACAAGTTGAGCCAATTTGAATCGATCTATATATTGAGTCAAGCTTGAGCCGTGCTTAACTCGACTCAAACTCGGATCGTTCTCACCACTACTTCACTCGTGATAGATTTTAACCAATCCCAACTAGTTTGTGATTAAACTTTTCACTGTTGTTTAGGCCTTCCAAATGCATTTAAAACATGGTTTTTTTTTTTTATAAATTTTTATTTCTATAATGCAGCATTTATAGCCAAGTTCATGAGCATCTATAAGGAGTTTCTCATTGCAACATTTGGCTAGCAGAGTCTACTTCAAGCTTTTGTGACCTGCCAGGTAATTACAACATGTTCATGCTAAGTTTATTAATTTGTAGCCATTCCCAGTATAATTCTTCTATTAGATTTTTTTTTTTTTTTTCTTACATTCTGACTTCTATGTTCACAGCTTGGGAGATCCGTCTATGATCCTGGTTAAACCTTTCACTAGACCTCTCTTGCAGGTCACCAATAGTTTTCTTTTTCTTTTAAATTATTATTATTTTTTTTTTACAAATCCTGTTACCATGACGGAAGTTGTATGTATTCTGGTTTAATATGCCTTTGGTTTACTGCTATTTAGATTTTTTGTGTTATTCAATATTATTTAAATGTGTATAATATCTTTTAAATTATTATTAATTTAATTTAATTTAATTTTATTATATTAAATGATGATTATAAAAACTTATTTTAATTTGAGTGATATTTTGGTGTTATTTTAAATTAATAATTTCATAATTTTTTAAATATCTGTCATCAATATATAACAGCGCCTATATAACTATGTATTAATTAAAATGAAGTAATACTGACAACTGAGTGTTTATATATAAAACATTTTAAACACAGCATTCCCAATCAGTAGATAGTTATTCTCCTCTACACAAGCAAATTGAATCACAAGTCAAAATTTTCATAGATCTATAAAAGGATTCATGTTAGGTAAAAAAAACCTAATGATGTTAACAAGCATCTGACCTGCAAAATGTGAAGTTTAAAATGTACAGATCCTCGAAAAAGGTAGAACTCGGTAAGGTTACTTGCTTGTCGAAGGGATTATGCATGACAGCTCTGATGATTGGGATAATGTCATAGAAGTGAAGGCATTGTTGATCATCTAAAAAGCCCGAGGGATCATCCTTCTTTCTCGACATCCAGTTTTTGATCTCGAAGAAGTCAATAAGATCTCCATAACACTTGATACAGAACGAATGACGACAAATTAGCAAAAGCATGTCACCTGCAGACTCAGTCTAATCATCCGGATCCATTTCCTCATCCTCACTAGATCTAATACTTTCTGACTTGTTTGGGTCCATCGTGTCTTGTTGCACCTCCAAATCCGATTCATCTTCAGGCAAATCATCTCCCTCGTCTTTTACATCTCTGGAATCACGAAGAACCATTTCAAGGCCACGAACCATCCAGTCTGGGCATTTGTCCTCGCCTCCGTACAGGAGTTCACCATCGGGACCCCTAGTTGGGTTTGGTAGTTCAGACGGCTTCGATGCTCGACAGGAGCATTCGGGCAGGGGATGGGAAAGAAAAGATCTGGGTTTCGAAATCCGGGCCTCCATTATCAAGCCGCTTAAACTCAAACTATCATTGAGGTGTTGGCGCACTGAGATTGTCCAATTAT
The DNA here is from genome assembly GCA_019297695.1 of Apostasia ramifera. Taxonomy (NCBI): domain Eukaryota; kingdom Viridiplantae; phylum Streptophyta; class Magnoliopsida; order Asparagales; family Orchidaceae; genus Apostasia; species Apostasia ramifera. The sequence continues at coordinate 211,072 of JAEMOT010003821.1, read as the reverse complement.
GTCTTGGATGATACGGGTCAGTGATTGTGTCTAAAAGCACTGCAAGCGTTTTTCTGTACAAAGAAAACTATCATTAAACACACAGTTTAGGCACAAATAATATATGCAGACGGTATGAATAAACGTCTCGAGTTAAATTTTTACTGTAACAATAATGAGAGTTCAATAGGCAAGCTATCACCTCCAGAATGTTTGGGAGAAAGCTAAGGCTATTGCTGATGAAACGAAAAACCAACCAATTGCAATAATTTTCAGTTGAAACCAAAGAAATTCTCCATGGCTGATGAAAAATTCCATGTCAAACGTTCCGAGAACAGACAACACAATTTGTCTTAAAAAGTAGAGTAGGATAAAACTTTGGGGACATTTGGTTCAAATGCTATGTATATGTTCGTGTTATTTAAATGCCAATGTTATCTGGAAAATTAATTCAATACTATGATATTAGAAGACAATAAGGAAAAATCAATTCAACCTCATCTCTCTCAATTATAACTAGGGTCTAGAAATTATTTTAGAGTTGCAATGTTGTGATTTTTTACAATATTATAATAATCAAATTCTCAAATAACACGACATTGTATCACAATAACAATGAACTAAACGCCTCCTAAATGCAAACTCAATCAAAAATATTAACATAAAAGATTGTTAAAACAGTAACAAGAAAAGAAATAAAACCTAGCATCACAATATGTAATCAATTAGGTAGCAAAGAACAAACCCTCTGTCCCGGATAGTAGTAAATAACACAAAAGAATAAGTTGAAGCAATTACCGGTCTGGCCGATATGTTCGAGAAGAGGCCATTTGGTACAAACGATGGCCCATAACTAGGCTCGAGAAATCAGGCCAACCACTTCCATCATTGTGAAATCCAGGGAAAAAGGCATCAGCTTCCACAGAGACATGATAATCAAGAGCATTCCAGATCAACCTGTGTGCCTGCATCCTCAGATCCATTTGTGAAGGGTCTGGCTCTTCTCTGCTCTCCGAAACCCAACCATACCAGCCTTCCTTCTCATGCTGATAAAAAGGTCTAGCAGGGGGAGGTGGAAGGGGGCGCGGTCGAGGTCCAGCTCTATTCCACTCAGCAATCAATTGCTCCTTGCTCTTTTGAGGAGGAGACCGAGGTGGATTTAAAGGAATGGGAGATTCTGGGCCTAACAAATCTGACAACTCCTTTTTACTGCACATCGAAGTACGGTCCACCATATTAGGGTACATTGCACGCAAAGGTATTAGAACCCTTTGGCCGCCAAATGTCTCTGCACCAGCCAAATACATTACAGTGTCTGGAGGATATCCTGTTGCCCTGAGGAAAAGCCCTACCTGAAACATGCAATGAAGAATTTGAGAATGGGTTGAATCACTACATGCTGAGTTAAAATGAAAATTATATTGGTGGAGGCCCATAAACAATGGGATTTACAAGCTTATATATCCACAGGTGCACATGCCCATGATGATACTTGGAAGCATGTAGAAAATACACCACCTTCATCGTAATATCATCCAAGAAGCATAACCTTCCAGGTTTTTCACTTCAATAAAATCGAGTATGAAAAGCTCCTCTGTTGTTAAGGGAAGGAACATGAGAAAATTTATCAGCAGAAGTGAGATGTTTGGATTTTTAAATGGTCCGAATTTAAGACACATCTTTCTAGTTGAATCTGGCATGATCAGTATCAGAATTTGCATGAATGGTGAACAAACCCATGATTGAGCACGGCTAAAGCATTTACTACTTAATAGAATACATTTTGAGTAACATATAATATAGAAGATAAAGTTTGTTCAATAATCACCAGAAAAAAAAGAAAATGAAATCAATTTACTTAACGTCCCTTGGAAGGCAAGCTAAAATGAGTTATTCTACATATAATCTAAACTTATTTTGAGGGGAAAATACTTTTCAAACTAGTTTATAACCCTTCAAAACCACATTCTTTTAACACTCTTTGTGGCTGAGAATGTGAGGTGCTGCTTCCTCATATATCACAGCACATACATGTGATTTTTATCTTTTGAGGTGTGGAAGGTGATTGTCATCCTTTAGCATAACAGAATTTAACTCACCTCTTCAGGCATAAGCGGGCAAAAACCCTCTCTTTTGTGAGCTACAGAGTCCACACTGAGATTTCCATGAACAATTCCACGCTTGATCATCTGCTTCCTTCTGTATTGTATGAGTTCAGTGTGAACATCCTAGAGAGGATCGGGCAATAAACTGTCAATGAATGATAACCAGAGCATGAATGCGTATTATCACATTTAAGATGACATGTTCAGAAGTACGAGTAAGCAAAAGAGGGCAGAAGGTATAGACGTTCATAAAGCAAATGATAGTAGGCAAAAGACAAGGCAGCAATTAGAAGGAAAAAGCTACGAAGATTTGCAAGATGAACAAACCTGAAAAAGCTCAGCACAGCCATGAAAGGCAAGGACATCTTTAGTGAGACCAGGATGAAATGCTAGATATGGTCGACCAGAAGCCCTTAATCTGCAAAAGGAATGATAACTGAGCTCAAGAAAATAGAGGCGTATTACCAAGACCACTCAGCATCAAAATTAAATGGATTCCACCTAGCAAACAGACATACAATAACCCAAGCAATTTGCCACGTTATCATCATCCGCATATTCACTACACGCACTCTAAGAGTAAATAGAGTTCATTGCATTAGCACAGTTTTTAGATCGAAACTAATTTGTTTGAAAGTTTGACTGCAACCATGACCATGGCAATAGAAAAAATATCATAGATGAACAAAGATACCTCTCTACTATCAGGTTTCCAAGTGCTTGAATTTCGGGGCGAAATTGAAGAGCATGAAAAGCAACCCTGCACCTTAGTCTTTGATACTCTTCCATGTCTGGAGGAAGGATAGCCTGCACGGTTGCATCATAGTAAGAAGTCCAAAGATAACAATAGATAGCTTGATAGTCAACATTTCATGAGACCACATGAAAGATGGGTTGCTGTTTGAGGTGCTACTAAGGTCAACAGACACCATCAGAAAAAAATGTTGAAGCGGGAAGAAAATATATCCTTTCCCATTACCTCCACAAACTTTCATTTTTTTTGCTTGAAAATATCAATTGCCCTCATCATCAGGACAACATTATCATAAATTTCATCCCAACTATTAGAGGTCTACTATTTTAAAATTCTTTGCCTTTACTTTCCCGGAAATTCTATTTTTACCTGAAATTCAGTTTGCCTTCCCTTTACATTATGTATTTCTAGTGATGTAACTCTAATTACCAAAACAACAGGAGAAACAACTACAAGCCTTGTAGGCTAGCAAGGATTGAAAATGGTGCAATGAATGACTACAAAATGCGAAGGACATGGTTTTGTTATGGTCTGCATGCAACTTGAGTACCTACATAACATTACTGGCGAAATAATGCAAGCATGACTAACACGTGCTAAGGAAAACAGATTTACTTGTCAAAATTGTTTAATATGTCAAGCAGAAAGCCACGGATTTCCGTAAACATACCTCAAGGCATCCACCATCAGCAATAATTAAGCCAACAACCTTTGACTGTCTCAGTTTGGGAAGCACTTCGTTAATATAAAAACTTGGGGAAGCTGAATATCTGATTGAGAACATTGGATATTTTTTCTTTTTCCTTTCTTGCTTCAGATCATTAGGTAAGCTCCTCACTACAACTACATCATTTGAGAGTGCAGCTATGAACTGCTCCTCATTGTAAACATAAGAAAAACTCTTGAACTTGGAACTGCAAGCAGCAGAGTGAGGATGGGAAAAGCAGCATGTTATTATAAGGTATCATAAAAAGCATACAAAAGCCCCGTTTTCAAACTTGTATGTAAAATAACCTGATGCCTTTGGAACGAAGACTTTCTTGAATCTCAGGAATGACAAGAGTAGCATTTAACAATCTTGAAACAACAACCAGATCACATATCTGACAACAAAAGTAAATGTTACGATCATGAATTAAGTGATAAAGACATTAATCACAAATAAAGTATACACACCGAAGATCTTATGTGATCAAATCCACCATAAATCTTTGCAAATAAATAACCATTTTGATCTCTAGGAACTGCAAATACAAGGGTGACAAGATGGAGTCAAGTTACTGAAAGAAGGGAAAAATCTTGAGTTTAAAATATTGCTATGGATTTCCCTACTAAAAGAGATTCAAATATCTGAAAGATCGATATATTTATCATTTAAATACACACTGATTATTGAGGAGTTGTGAAGCAATTGTTTTAGCATCAAAACTTGCACCAGAAAGTATGGATCATGTTCAATGGTGAATAGCATTAGAACAACAATGCTGCTCAAGTACTATGCACCAGCATCACATATCATCAGCATAATAAAATGTGCATAATATCAAGATGAGTCTCATGATGATGAATTGGAGCAAATTAACTACATATTGAATTTTTCTGCCCCAAGACCACATAAGGGACCTCATCAAATATGACCTCTACATGAAAGATGGAATCAGTATTAGTGCAAACAGTATCAGATACACAATTTCCTAGGTCATCAAGTCTAATCAATAAAATAGCCCATAAAAGATTCATAACCTATGAAGCACCGATACTTCGTGGAGCCTAACGTATCCGTATCGTATCCGTATCGGATACCGATACTCCCCGATACTCCCCGATACTCCACCGATACGTATCCGATACGCCACGTGGCGTATCGATTTTTATTTTTAATTTTTAAAAATCCGATACTCGACCGATACTTGCCCGATACTTCCCCGATACTTGCCCAATACTTGCCTGATACTTTTCGATACTTCTAATTAAAGAAAAAAATATTGAAACAGTTGGTTTGGCCTACACGATAAAAAATAAAAAATATATTATACATAAAACACAACTCATGCATAGACTGAAATAATAAGATTGAGAGATATACTGAACTCACACAATTGCGATTACAAAATGCTTAATGCACGCTAGTGTTTCGACAATAGAAAAAGAATTTGATATTTGCAAATAACTGTATTATCAAGTTTTTCTATATCAACCATACTACCTTTGCTTCTGTTAGACACCGATCACTTTCTTTTTACTTTAATCAAAGCTCATATTATGAAAACGATAGAATTTTAATCTTTTTTATTTTGTTTATTTATTTAATTAACACTCAGAGAGAGAAGAGCATATATCTACTTTAACTAGATTAGTATATATGAGTTTATGTCACATTATCTATGTTATTTTCAATTATATATCGTTTGCATTGAGCTAATTAATTTAAATCAAATTTAAATTAAAACTGAAACTAATTTACTGAAATATATTTAAACTCTCATCTCAGTTAGATGATCTATGATAGGTTGAAAGTAATTAAATAAATTTAAAATATTATTTTAATTTTAAATTTTTTAAACTCAATAGTTGTTGAAGGATATTTTTATTTTTTTATAGTTCAATTGTCTAATATTTTTTTAGTGATGTTTAAAAAAATATAATTAATTTAAAAAAAAAAGATATTTTTGAAAATTATAATAACAAAATGTATAAGCTAGTATAATCTACCATAGATTTATATCTTAAATATGAGAATATTTGTATTATACATAAATATAACAGCCGTATCCTGACGTATCCGTATCCTACTTTTTTTAAGTTTTGCGTATTGTCGTATCCGTATCGTATCGTATCCGTATCGCCGTATCGTACTCGTGCTTCATAGTTCATAACCCTGTTCATGATTTCTAAAACATGAACAAAATTAATAATATATAGAACAAGCAAAATATTTCCAAAAATACTTCAAGAGTCTGAGAAGCAACCAGTTTTAACACCAACATTCTTTATGTAACATTTTTTCCATAACTGTCATACGACTACTCATATCATGTGACCATTGGCATAACAATTTTCCTTCTTGATCATTTCACATTAAATACATCTCCCCAACTTACTAATTTTTCTTCCAATAAGTGAAAGCCCACTCCTAAGTGTGTTTGTTTAGCCAAGTTAGCTTTAACTAGGTGAAAGTTCACCTTTGATGAAATATTTTTGTATTGAGATTTATGAAACATTTGAAATAAAATTGTTTTATTTTGAGATGTGTAGGAAGTGAAATGAAGTATTTTATTTTGACATTTGTGTAAGATGTGATTTTAATGTTAGAATTTACGTAGAATTCGTGATATTGTTAGTCAATTTAAAACTAGAGTATGTGTGATATATAAAGCTAGTTTAAACCCTGGTTAAAATTAACACGGACAAACAAACAAGGTATTAAACCTTTGCAACAAACTGTTGGAATTAACAGAACAATTCATGGCTCTTCCCACATCATTGTAACGATGTCATATAGCACTATAATTTCATGGATGATGCTAAGATTAGATCTAAATTCATCATAAAATGTAATCCAAATGTATCTAGTAGATGTTAGACAAGCAGTTACACAAATTACTGCCAATTTAAGAAAGACTAAAAAGGTTGCACTGTAGAACTGCACTCAGGAATCCAGATGAAATGAATTCACATACACCAAATTATACATGCTATAAATAAGAACTGAAATTTCATTAGCAATTACCTGGATAGGATTTTCTAGGATTAGCATAAGGTTGCAAAGCCTCCAAATATCTCACAGAACCCCATAGTTTTCTGTACCTAAACTTCTGCAAGCATGTCAAATGTAATAGCACGTAAACAAAAATTACCATAAGCCCCAAAAGGCAAACATTTGTCCTCAGCGGGAACTATACAACTACATATCCAAAATAGACATTAATGATGATGTTATTGGACATGTACCTGACCAACTTGGAAAATTTCATCTACTGAAGGTCGATACTGCATAATGTCTCCAGCAGAATAATTTGCTAGCAGAAGATGGACCAGTAGCGACACCACAGAAAAGGCAATTCCCACAAGTGCAAATAACTTGAACTTGTTCTTTACAGCCATCTTAGAATCTCAATTTCAACAGCATTTCAAAGTCTAGGATAAGATAACATAATCAAACTTCATTTCAGGAATCACACAATAAAAACTGAAGTTATAAAATATCTAATAATCTCAAGAGTTCAGCAAAATACCATGTGATTCATAGAAGCAACGCAAAAAAGTTCCAGTGGCAATTAGTTTTATACATAATGTAAACAAAAAAAGAATTTACAGATAGATGATTGAAGGAGAGTGAGAGCTGAGCTTATATGAAAATAACTGTGTGACTGACTTACGTCCAAGGTGCACAAAAAAGGTGGAACACAGTTTATTTGGACTTCAAGCAAATGAAATCAACAGATAATAAGCATTATAACATAATGCAACCAATTAAAAGGTCGAACCAAGCCTTATTTCCAGTTCTAGATCAGTACCTATTTCAGAGAATAGAGTCCTGCTCTCCAGGAAAGAAAGCGAAATCTGAGAGAAGCATATAACGCAAAAGAAGGTTATTCGTTGAGTTACAGAAAGAAAACGGATCTAAAAGGGAGAAAACGAATAGGGCTTACACGAAGATCATGGGGCAGGAAATAAGGCAATGATGAATCTGAAAGGAGACACGGAGTGCGCTTCAGCACCGACGCTCCAACGCTTCCTCAAACCCTCCGAGGCACAATGACAGAAGAACGAAGCTTGTCCACCTGCTCCACTCTCGTGGAACTCTCTATCGCCTTCTTCCACTTCAATGGAGGCGGAAAGCAACAAGGTCACGAAACATCCACCGGCGGAAACGGATCCGATTAGGGTAAGAACCCAAGAATCGAACTCGAAGCCCGAAGGAGAAGAGGCGTAGATCACCTGCAGCCTCTTGAAATGGATACTTGGATCGCAAGCGAGGGCTCCACGAGAGAGTCGAGACCGGCGGAGGGATAGTTGGAAAGCGTATTTCGCCGAGATTCGCCGCCGCGAGAGAAAACGCGTTTGCAAAGCCTCGGTAAAAAGGTGATCTTTTAAGAGCTTCAGATTACCGAAGAGTGGTGGAAAGGCTGCCGGACCATTTAAGGCTGCCGTGCTCTCGCGTGGAGACGGTGGGCATGCGAGAGCTGAAGAAGCTCTGTTGGCGCACTGGAGAAGAAAACCGTACGCCCGAGCTTGGGCCGGGGTGCGGTTCGAACCGGGTGCGGGAGAGCCACCTGTTCCGGTTCGCCGCGCGATAGTTGACTTGAACCGGGTTCGGTTGGACGTTGGATTGACCGATCGAGATCCACATGATGATTTCTTTTTAGTGCAACTTGCATGCAATTTCGTCCACAATTCAAACTATAGTTTTTTTACTCGATTTAATTTAATTTGATTTAAAGTGAACTCATACAACTTATAATCTACTTAATATGTATATAACTAAATATTTTCAATTTTTTAAAATTTAAAAAAATATTAGATAAATTACACTCAAATCTCCAAATTTAGGATATCATAATATTGAGAGCCATATAGGCCTCGTTTGACTCCCTCCTCAAATTGAAGGCTCCATTCGTAATTTAATAATATTTTAAATTTATTATAAATTTTAATAATTTTATTTCACATTTAATATAAATTTTAAAATTAAAAATCAATTTTTTTTCACATCCTATCATAAATTGAATTATAAAATCATCTCATTTACCAGCTAAATTATAAAATACAATTATAGATATAATTTTAAATATAATACTCATTAAAAAAATTATTAATATTAAATTAAATTCAATTAACTTTTAATAATTTCCATTCACTCTCCCATGAGAAACAGTAGGGCCAACAACTACAATCTTTATACCATCTCAATTAACTTTTAAATATACCATCAAATCAAACATAAATTTTTTAAAACAATTTAACACAAAAAATTTAAATGTAATCTACATACTACCCTCTTTATGAAATTTTAATTATAAAAAAACATAAACTAAAGTATAATTTTCAAAATTTATTGTATTAGGCACTAATTTTCCTAAATAATATGATATAGCCAGCTCACTCTATGGTAAATGATCATGTTGATGAGTTCATAAGTGTAGGTTGTTCTCATTTAATCTTATTTTAATCTTATTTTAATCAATGTCAAGCATCTATCAAAATATTTCAAAATTTTAATATTAAATAAGTACAGCTGTCCTTATCTTATGATCATATGACTCAAATTCAACTTTAGAACAATTAAATAATAAAATTATATCATTCAGTTAAACCAGACAAGATTCAATTTTCAGATTCCAAATCTCATCATCTTCAATTAGTTTTTTAGATATATGTTTTAATCTTTAATAAAGGGCAATTTCAAATAGATCCCTCAAAATTTAAGGAATTATTCATTTTTCCTCCAAAACATAACATTGCACCTAGACACACAAAAATCACATAAAAATCATTATTAGAAAAAGAACATGTAATACAAGAAAAATCAGAGGGTATTCAAGTAATTCTCTTTAATTTTAATGCCTAACTCATTATTAATTAATAAGAAAAAGGTGTAAGTGAAATAGAATCCCAAACAACAGGAAAAAAGGAAAATTATTATAAAGAAATTTGCAATTTTACATACACACCCTTCAAATCTTTCTATATTTGTATTTTGCTTTTCGAACCTTTAAATTTGAATACTTCTAACATGCTTCGAAAAATAGCTCCATACAGTGGTAGAGTGGAAGAGTTTTAAAGTTTATTCTCCTCAAAGTCTAGGAATCAAATCCACTTTGGTTTTAAGAAAACTGCGTGACTCAAGCACTTCTCAGAAAGTCACCCATTTCAGTGCTACTCCAGTCTAAGACGTTTAACTACAGAGTTTTTTATTATTAGCCTCACGATTTTGCCCCGAAAGGTGCCTCTACTATTTGAGATCACGTTATCTACTTATATAGCTCAGGATCTCCCTCCCTTTTTCGAAGTGGGTCGATTTATTCCTGTGCCCCTCTCACCACTCATTATTCGGCCTAGAAGCCTGCTAGGAATCGCATTTTACCTCAGTGATTCCTTTCTCTTAGGACATCACCCGGCGATCACTCCCTGCCCTCTTCGGCCATGAGCGTCACATATTACCTCTAACAATTAAGCCTTTCAGCATCGACTCATTAGTCAAAAAACTAATGTTTTAGGTCAAGCAATGCTTATGATAATGTCTTAAGACACATCTTCCATGAGAATAACTTCTCTTCTATACAACATGAAATCTCTAAAACATTTGTAGAACGGAGAAAAAGAATACAATAAAAGCAAGCTAAATCTTCATCCTTCTCTTTTATAATCTATATTTGTAGTTATGCTCTTGAACTCACTGAAATGAGGTTTAGCACTGTCATCCTCTGAGTTGATGAGAATATAGACATTGCTCTACGAAGAGCTTATTCACCAGTCTCTTTATTATGCTGAGACCACCACTGCAATATATGAAAATCTTGATAGATTTCATTCATTAAGGCTTCGAATTGTTTGATGCAAGACCTTATCCATTAAGCTTTTTGCTCACAATATAAACAAAAACCAGAGGAAAAAAATGCAAATCAGGAAGAATACAAGAGGCATGTTGGACCAAGATGAGATCCTGTGCGAGGAGGATTGGGAGAGTATGAAAGCCATCACTTTAGACTAAGTAGTAATGACTTCAACGAAACAGAAAACGAGTATGATAAAGGTTAAAACGGTTGCGGTTAATGAAATTTTCATATGAAAGTAGAAAAATCATGCAAACTTAGAATAACAAGATCTACTAAAGATCATATACCAAGCAATTAATTATCGTAAAAACCAAAAGAGACGGGCAAGAAGACAACAACCAAGCGACCAAGGAAAAAGGAGAGCTTGATGAGCAAAACTTACCTAAACAATTTGATAATATGAAAACTAGATAACTTGGGGACGACACCACACCGCTTGAGCATCACCTCTCCTCTCGACGCCTTGTTGAATCGACCCAAGAAAAAAAATTGTTCGAAACTCATGCAAATACTTAAACTGGCATAAGAATACTCAAGCAGCATATATGTGGAGCATGCGTTACTAGAGTAAGCCACCCATCATATAGGGCTCCTAGTCGCCTAAGAACAACAAGGAGCAAACTACATGATGTGGGCCTAGTTGCTGACCATCCAAAAGTAGCAGATTAACTCCTAGATGCGATCAGATTTGGGCCGAGAGATGAACTAGAGATTTGTAAATCTTTGTCTTAGCTTTCCAACAACAACAACAACCACCAAGCCTTTACCACGTTAGATGCTACTTATTTCCATTGCGCTCTATCAAATAACAAGCCCTTATTTATCTCCAAATATGTGAAATTATTTTTGATGGTTTCTTGCCATGTCATGTTTGGTCTTCCTCTTTCTCTTTGAACACACACAAGATCTAATAACTTAACTTTCCTTGCTAGAGCTTTCATCGATCTACAATTATATGTTTAAATCATCTAAGTTGACTCTTTTTGAGCTTATTCTCAACTGAGGCTACCCAACTTTTTTGCGTATATTCTCATTTTTCGTCTTATCTTTTTGCATATATTCATTCATTTATCTTAGCATACTCATCTTTGTGATACTTATTTTATTTGTGTGCTTTTGCTTTGTGGGTCAGCATTCTGCACCATATAGTATTGCTGGTCTTACAACTATTCTATAGAATTTATCTTTAAGTTTGAGTGAAATTCTTTTATCATACAACACACTAGAAGCATTTCTCCATTTTAGACATCCTACTTGAATTTTGATGATAACATTCTCATCTATTTTATCATTATTTTGTATAATTAATCTAACAAATTTAAATCGCTCGTTTTTCCTAATAACTTGATTATTAATTGTCATCTTACTAATACAAATACTTCCATTTTGACTAAATTTGTACTTTATATATTCAATTTTTGATCTACTAAGACGAAAACCTTTAGATTCCAAGATATACTTTTATAACTTGAGTTTTGCCTTAATTTTCTAATAATAAAAATCATCAAAATCAAAGCATGAAGCAAAGAGATATAATTAAATACCATACCTATATAGATGAATTATATCATATTGGAAATGTTGAACTTAAAAACTAAGAAAGTTGAACTAGAACAACTATGGTTAAAGAAGACAAAAGAGGCAAACAAACTAGAAAGTAATAAACTGACGACAAACCAAACTACAACGACTAGGCAAAGAAAGAACAAAAAAATCAAAACTAATGTCAGCTGCACCAATATATTTGAACTGCACGAATTGTTGTGCTGGCGACGTCTGACACGTCATATATGAGAAAATTTGACCGAGCACAACTACTAGTATGAACTAAACAAATACAACGAAAATCTCAGAACAATGTGATATTGATATCATTGTTGCTCGATTAAATATTTTTTTTTCGAATGCTAGTTGTGTCCTTGTTCACTGACCTATCTTCTTTATATATTAGTTCTATACTTAAAAACTCTCGTTACATATAAAAGTCTATACCAAAAAAGAATCTCAGGTGCTCAAGGAGATGGATTTATAGTAAACCAATATTTTAAAGCCGCAATTGGTATAAAGCTAAAGGAGTGATGACCAGCAAGACCTTTTCAACCCCACCTTAAATAATTAAAAAATTAATTTTATATTATATTTTACACACAATATCTTGTACACCTATTAACATAAAAAAACTAATTTTATTTCTTATCATACAGATATCTCTAAGTAAACTAAAAATTTTCGTTCTAAAGATATTTTCCTAATTTTTGAAAAGATAAAATTTCCTCCAGCAACAGGTTCACTATTCACAGGCATGTTTACTAGAAATAATACTGTGCTTTCTGGGAATTGGAACAAAGTCATCAGACCCCAGTAAGTATATTAGCTATATTTACTTGAGAAAGCAACAGAACCAGCTGCTGCTGTGAGTGCCCCTTAGCAAAATTTGGAGCTGGTGCTGTTGATTCATTAAATGTTACTGCTATCTCTGCATAGAAGATTGTTTATAAGAGGATACATGCATGCGTTTTGGCAGCCACACATATTTATGCTTTTAAGAAGCTGCTTATTTGGTAGTTGAGCAAACTACTCTGAATTAATTAATTATTATTTAAAATTAACTGTGTTATCCAGCAAAATAAAATTCAATTCACTAAATAATCTAACGAATAAAACTTAAAATTATAATTAATCAATTTATTAAACAATTATTGCAACTATGTCCTTTATAGTTAAACATATCTTGAGTTGTTATGCCTGTTTATTGTTTTCTGTCATCCATTTGGTGTTTACTGTGGTGGTTAAGTTAGGGATGCAAATAAACCGAAATTGAACTGAATAGTCGTCTGATTATTCAAGTTCAAGCTTATTTACTAAAGCTTGAGCTTCTTTTAAGCTTGGTTGGAGAATATAAAGATAAGTTTGGGATTGGTTCATGCTTAATTCATGAAAGAGCTCACTAATTTGTTCACGAACAAGCTCATATACATTTGAATTATTAAACACAAATTATAAAAATATCAATGTGTTTATGAACAGACTCATCATCACACCAATTCAAAATTCATAAATTTATTATTTTCTAATTAATAGGTAAGATATACTAAAATCTCTAAATAAACAATTAATAGAGCTCTAAAAGAACATTATATCGAATCTTATAATGAAATGTGTTTATGAACTTCATATGAACAGTTTACAAATATTAATGATCTGAATAATATTAACTTTTAAATTTATATTCAAGTTTGTCCATTAATATTAGTGAACTGAATATGAATGAGCTCTTAATAGACTACACATAAAGCTACTCACATAATGCTCAAGTCATTTAAAAACCTAAGGTGACTGGTTTCATTTTTGGAGTACTTGGTGGGGACACTATGAAAGTCTGTATTTAATTACTTCCAGATTTGCTCGATCCTGATTATAGATTTAGATTTAAGCTGATTTGAAATGATATAATGCTAATTTAAATGATTAATATCAATTAAAGATTTAGAGTAGACTTAAAAGGATAAAGGTTTGTCATATTTCTCCTATTAAATATTTTATATTTAGTTGATTGTATTTGAAAATTTATTTATTGCAATTAGTTTTATTTTTTTTGTTATATTTTGGTATCTATATAAATAAGATCATCTTGCATTGTAATAGGAGGTTGTTATTGTTGAATAAAATGATATTTGGGATTTATTAGAGCCTAAATCTGGGTTAAATGGCCGATATTATAGAAAGTAAAAGGGCGAGAATTAGCCTTGAGTGAGAATTCTTAAAAGAGCCGAGTTATCTTTTATTTAAAAAAAAAATAAACTGCTATCATGTTCTAATCCCTCCTGGACAACCCAATCACCTTTGCACCCTCTCCCACTCTGAGACTCGCCTCCAGCACCATGTCCTGTGATAATGCAATACTTGCCACTGGAGTCTGTTAATACAAACTCAGTAGGTAAAACAATATCACAACATATAACATGAATATTCACATGTATAGATATCATAAGAAATGATACAAATAATATCATAGAATACTCAATAACTATTCTCATAAATATAATTACATAATATGCCTCATATTAAAATTACCATCATAAATTCTCACTCATGTCCTTGAACTCACTTAATTTTGTAATATCATAACATTATTCTATTTAGTGATGTGAATTTGTCATTTTTATACCCTTATCACGTAGAAGCTTGACAAAAGTCTTTTGAACTTGTTATCCTAGAAGCTTTGATGGGAGCCACAGTTTTGTAACGGTGACTTCATTTAAGGAATACTCCTCACCCTCGTCGGAATAACACACATATAGGTAACTTTACGACTTCATCGGTTCTTGGTATACAAAAATTCTTTAGTACCACATCACCCCCACAGATCATCATTTCAAAAAAAATTTTATATTCAATTAATAGAATACTTGACTTAACACCATAATTCCTTATTCTTATAGCATTATATTTATATTCACAAACATAATAAAAACCAACATTAATTTTAAGGGAAAAAATTACCTTCTTTATTTACTGTTTTGGCAAAACTTAAACTCTTCTTCTTCTCTGCTTCTTGCAGCAGCTGCTGCTGCTCTTTGATTCATCGAAAGACAGGCGGAACAGAAGGCACGGGCGTAGGCAGCAAAGACATAGAGCCTGTAAAGGGATTAATCTTTTTCCCATTTTTTTGCTTTTTTTCAATACGCGGCAGAGAGGGAGAGGGAAAATGGTGAGCTGGCTGTTGGCAGCCCAAACTTATCATTTTAAGGAAAAATTACAATGTAGTCCCTCAACTTTCATATTCTTATAAATAGGTCCAAAAACTTTACATTTAAGTTCAAAATTATTTATTTTGGGTTCAAATCAGCTCAAATTTTAAAACCTCAAATCAAATTCTTCGATATCACAAGTGGTATCAGAGTAGTTGCGAACTTATACGGAGAATGTGGGTAGACATAGTGGGCTGCACTCATTAATCATTGTGTGTGTGTAATTGATGTTTATTAATAATAAATAATTGTGATTTGAAAATGTGATTGAGTTTACTAGGAATTTTAGAAATTGAAAAAATTGGGTATTGATTAAGAGAATTATTTATTTAGAAGTTGAAAGTGATAAAATATTTTATGAAAATTGAGTTTGAATACTTTACTGATAATTTGTGTGATTGATGAATTAAGAACAAAAGAAAATACCAAGATGACAGAAGAGGATTTAATATTGATAGAGAAATATAAAATCAAATTTAAAGAAAAAATTCAACAGAAAGGAAAAGGATAACTGACAGAAAACGAGAAATGTCAAATATACATTTAAAGTTTACATACACCAATGTAAGATATACTAAAAGTACAGCAGTATACTGAGTTTAATAAATTAGTGGAGAATTCAGAGATTGTAGCATCAAATCTACTTATAAGTAAAGCGAGAAAATGCCTTATAAGTGGAAAAGTAATAATTAAGATGTAATATGTGATATTTTAATATAAATAATATTTTGGTTATACAGATGATTATTGATAATTTATATTCCTTATGCTAAGTTGGAAATCAAGTAAAAAATAAAGAACATAATAATGCGAACTTAATATATTTTTGAGTTGCTTGTCAAATTTAAAGGCATGATGTGATTTGTAGATTTGAAACAACCAAATAAAATTAATATGATATTTTAAAGTTCGATAATGAATTAAAAAGGATTTTTGTTGTGTTTATGTCCCTGCATTTGCTTGAGCTATATGATATGGTAACCTGCTAAATTCGGGAATGATTGCCAAGATGTGTAAATAATCTGCCAAATTTGGGGATGATTGTATATGTGACACCAAGAGTTGCCAAGGATTCTATATATCTATGGTGATGAAAAGAGGCAGTTGAAATGTATTCCAAGAAACTAGGTTCAAAAAATAAAATATATAAAGAATAAAAAAGTGAAGAAAAATCAATTAGAGTGTAATGAAGTTTGTGATTACTTATATAAATTTCGAGGACAAAATTTCAAAAAGATGGGGAGAATTGTGACATCCAAGATTTGATTCGATGTTTTAACATTAGAGCCGATTTGGATCCAAAATAAATAATTTTGAACTTAAATGTAAAGATTTTAGACTTATTTATAAGGATATGAATGTTGAAGGACTAAATTATATTTTTTCTTAAAATGATAAGTTTGAGCTGCTAGCAGCCAGCTCAACGTTTTCTCTATCTTCCCCTCTGCCGCGTATTGGAAAAAAAAGGAAAAAGGATTAATCCCTTTACAAGCTCTCTGTTTTTGCTACCTGCACTCGTGCCCTCTATTTCGCCTGTCTTCCGCTAAACCAAAGAGTAGCAGCGACTGCTGCAGGAAACAGAGAAGAAGAAGAAGGAGAAGAAGAAGGAGAAGAAGAAGAAGGAGAAGAAGAAAGAAGACGAAGAAAAGAAAAAAAATAAAGAGGGAATCAAAGCTTTGCCAAAACGGTAAATAAAGTGGGTAATTCTTTCCCCTAAAATTAATGTTGATTTTTATTATGTTTGTGAATATAAATACAATGCTACGAGAATAAGGAATTGTGGTGTCAAGTCAAATACTCTGTTAATTGAACATAGAAATAAGTTAGAAATGATCTGTAAGGTGATGCGATACTATAGAATTTTTGTATACTAAGAACTGATGAAGTCAGAAAGTTGCCTATATATGTGTTATTCCGACGAGGGCAGGGAGTGTACACTGAGTGTTGTCCTTAAATGGAGTCACTGTTACAAAAGTGCGGCCCCCATCAAGGATTCTAGGATAACAAACTGAAAGGATTTTTGTCAGGCTTCTAGGTAAAAATGTATGAAATGATAGATCCACATCACTAAAAGAATAATGTTATGATGTTGTAAAATTAAGTGAGTTTAGGGACATGAGAATGAGAATTTATGATGATAATTTTAATATTAAGCATGTTATGTAATTATATTTAAATGAATAGTTACTGAGTATATCATGATATTATTCGTATCATTTCTTATGATATCTATACATGTTTTGAATATTCATGTTATATGTTGGGATATTGCTTCACCTATTGAGTTTGTATTAACACTCCTGCCATTTTTAGTGGCAGGTATTGTACTAGGAAGATCACGAGACATGATGTGAGATATCGAAGGTTGTGACAAGTAGATGAATATTAAAATATATGTTGCATGTAATAAAATTGTATGTCCGACGTCTCAGTTGCTAGTAGCTCGGCCAATTGTAAAAGGAAGGTAGAATATTAGCAGCCGGGACGTCACATCATTGATATAATCTCTCATCCAATTCAACTAATCACTAATCATTTACATTCAATAGAATTATTTGTTCTACTTGATTATTCGATTTAACTCTAATTATGCGATTATATATTTGTTGGAGTAAAAATTACTGTTGGACTTTATATGTGACATATTTGATCTTAATTTTTGAAATATCAGATCTAATCTGTTGAAATTAAATTGACTACCCTAATCTAATTGAAAAATTCTTATTTATCACAATACAAAATAATTAAATTTTAAATATTCTTATGTAGCTAAGAGAGACCACATGTAACTAAAACATGTCCCATACATACCTGAGAAATATTGTATAGTAACTGAATGCAACTAAGAAAGACAAGATAACGTGCCCACCCTCTTTTCCACCGGTTTAAGGGCCCCGCTTCTCCATGCATTGATCAAAAAATGAATTTTCTAGCTTTAACACATTCGAAGGTTTTTCAGTTATAGCATGTTGTCTGACTGGAACTTCCCCTAATTGACAGGGAAATGATGGAGTTTCAAATAATGTGAGGTGTCATACCTGTCTTCTTTCTGGTGTGTTCATCTAAAGGTTGAAAGAACTTAAATCGCTTGGGATAGATGGCTCGAAAAAAAGTTGCACTGAAACTTGTTAGATTAGAAGATGTGGCAATCAGTGATGTAATTCATGAAATTGTTGCTAGTTGCTTGGTACAATGAACGAATGCAGTCAGCTATTCTTTCTTTCGCCAAATCTTAAACTGCCTGTCTGGGTTTCAGAGAGGTGAAATTCAGTCCCCAAAGGTGTCTCTCTATTATCATTATTGATATTAGAGAGGTCTTTAAACTTAAAAAACACTACCAATGAAATATGCTTTTGTGCAAACAGATGGAATGACAATCCAAAATAATGTACTGAAATATAAGCTTCGAAATAATTCCTTGCACAGCTGCTGAATAATGATCATATATACGATCAAAAAAGCAGTTTATCCCTGTCACCTTCAACATAAGCTCCCATTAGTCCTGCAGAAGCAAAAGTACCTCAGCATGCTGGTACTCAAGCAGCATATCATCCTTCCCATGAAGAAGAGCCAGTCAATCTGGCTCCCCCTGAAAGAGCCACTCTTTTAAGGTTAAAAAAAAAAGAGCTAATCTTTTACTGATCCAGGCATAACCACATAAGTCCCTTCTGGGATCACGATGCTGAGATCAGTAGGGATAAGGGCCTTGGCTTGGGTTGGAACATTTGCCTTTGTAGCACTGAGATTTAGAAGAAGACTCGGGCTGGATCAAGGAAGTTGGCTTCACACCTGGAGAGATAGTAGTTGGCAGAGAGAGAAGAGGCTCTACAGAGTTAGGGGAGAGCTTCTACACATTAAGAATGGGGGAAGGTCTGGAATCAGGACCAACATGAAACTCCTAAAAGAAGGCAATAAACCTTGCAATGCCATGCAAGTATAAGAACAAAATCAGTTAATAAGAAACTAATATGTGAGTTTAGGATGCCATATTGAGAGAAACAAAGCTGTTCAAAAGATATAACATGATAACTACAATATAATATGCTCCTGACCTGCTAGAATTCATATGGGGTTGCTGAGGCAAAAGACGTATAGAACTGTCAGATCCTTGGATATCTGCATTAAAGAAACAAGAAGCTAGTAAAGTATGTTATATGCTGTAGGAGTTTATCATGCTGAAATATATAAATGAGTACTCAGTGCATCTAAAAAGGGTCACTACTAGAAATATCAATGTTAAATTGAATTACGAAAACGAAATGTCATTGAACTATGCAACAAAACACTCAAAAATGTTTCTCAAAGCTGTTCTTCAACAATTCTATGTTCAAACACTTTAAGAAAGAAATCTATAAAATTTGTTGTTACTTTACTTGTCAGACAGGTAAAAAGAGATCATAAAAGGCTGGTGGAAATCATTAGTAACTTTTAACAGAAGCATGTGAGCAGACTTGCAATCCAGTTAATACGATGAGAGATTGAGATTATAGCAAGACAACCTGTAGTTAATAATGGAGTCATAACTGATTAAGGAGTGGAATGATTCTCCTTATCTGAGTAACCATGATCTCTAAAATACCAGCAGTATTAATTAAACCAACCAGCAGTAAGCCGTAGAATAGAAACAACAGCAAAATCACAATTCCAAACAACTTGGGGTTGACCCATAGTTTTTTCTTTAACATTCAGCTCAACATTAAACAGCACACCATGTAAAACAGAAATAACTGAAGGTAGAAAAAAAGTTCTTGAGATCCTTATGCCTGATTTTTCTTATCCACCTTCCACTGTTCTTACTTTCACATTCTGCAAGACCAAATCAACTTGATATTCATTGTATTTAAGAATGGTCTTTGATGGGGAACAGTTGGCAGTTTGTAGTTGTTCTGAATTTTATTCAAATAATTCTTCAAAATAGTGAAACATGAGGCATCTTAGACTAGGTTTTCTAAATAGAAATGATCAAAGAGGCCTTGAGAACAAGGCTGTGCGAATAAGTAATCCTATCACATAGAAACATCTGGGGAATCACAGGTATTCCACCTCCTCCCCCGTTTCTTCTTCACATGAAACCTTTTTAAATCCTTCTTCTTCTTGATATTGAAATCCTACTGACAAGCCATATTTACTGCATTCTTCTTCACGTTTGCGATACAGGCGTGCAGTGCTCTACCACCGAGACGAAGGAGCACAGAGATCCAAAGAGGAGGAGAAATTCACTTCGTATCACCAAAACAGTAATCCAGACAAAAAAATCAAAACAAAGTACTGTTCCAAGACTCCCAACGAAGTAAACGAAAACCCTAGAAAACCAAATTGATGGGGGAAGAGAAACAACCACCTAACCGCATGAAACTCGTAACACTAGCCGAAATGAAAGTTACATTGTGCATCGCAATAGGCCAAGGACGGCAACGAAGCTCAGTCGCTGAAGGCGGAAAAAGAATCGCAGAGGAGAGGAAATAGAAACAAGACATGACCTTGGATGCTCTGCTGCCGGAATCGTCGGTGAAGAGCCGGCGGCGGGAATCGGCAATGCTCTTTGCAGCCATTACCGTGAGATGCGAACGAGAGAGATGAAAACGCTTCGCAGCTCGCTTGTGCGCGGCTGCTGCTCCGCCTTCAGGTAAATTGCATCGGGGGCCTACCAGGTCCGGAGAGCATCGCATATTAATATTTTTAAATATTCTTAATTTATTTTTTAAATTTTTCAGAATATTATTTAATTTAATAAATAATTCAGTAAATTAAAATATAATTGATCCATTATTGAAAGAGAGTAGAGCACTCTCTACAGGATCATGCTTTCTCACTGTAGATCCTTGAGGTTTGGGTCGGATTTATAAATACCCGTACCCGCCCCGCTATATATTATTCATTACCCATACCCGCCCCATACTCGTTTCCACCCCGCCCCTATTCTAATTTTTACAAACCCGTACCCGTCTCGCCCCGCCCCATTTCCTCACTAATGTTAATAAAAATTAAATTATTTTACTCTATTTAGAACAACAAAAATCATAATCACTTGGTGAATATTACACTATGAAAGCAAGACCTTACATTTCTTCGTTATTTGATTCTATATAAGCCTATATAAAAATAAATAAAAAAATATATATAACAAAACAAGTAAATTTGATTCATACCTGTACCCGCCCCATTTTATAATAAGGCAGGGCAAATTACGAGTCACAGGTAAAAATTTAATATCCATACCCATCCCATTAAGGGCGAGTCGAGACGATTTAATCGAATACGGGTACAAATTACCACCCCTAATTGAGCCTCTCATTTCACAATTATTTCACCGACCAATAGGAGATCACCACGTCAACACCAAATAACCATATAAGATGCATTGCTGATGTGGCACCTATAATTGACCGGCTGAAATACAACTAACCGAGCTTAAGTAAATTTCAAAATGACTTACTATGAAGATTTGACAAGAATAACCACAAACCCATTTCATTCTCCATGTGTTTAATGTTTAATTCACTAATAACAAAAAAATATTAAGATGACATTTAATTTAATATTATTTTAAAATAATTATTTACTTTAATAATTATTTAAAATATTATACAACTATTAATTAAAAAATAATATTTAAATAATTAAATCAAAACGCCTTGTTTACAACAATAAAACCTAACAAAACCTATTTAAAAAATGATAACTTACAAATTTACATATATACCTCTCAAATCTAAGTAAATTATGTGTTTTATTTCTCAAATCTTTAAATTACACTCAAACCCCATGACGAAAGGAGACTGTTAACTTTTTAATGTACACTTGTGAAGTGCATACATGTAAATTAAAGATTTGGCTGAAAGAACATATATATTATTTACTCCTACTTTATTATAAATATAAATAGATATATTACTTGCTTATGCAAAACACACAGCAGAGAGAGAGAGAGAGAGAGAGAGAGAGAGAGAGAGAGAGAGAGAGAGGAGGAATTTTGATAGTTGTATTCTCAGGGAAGGGCAGCCTTGAGCAATTTAGTGAAGCTTTCGAGCTCCTTCAATCCTTCTTCTGTAGATTTGGCCTCACCTAAGATCTTCACCATGGCACTGCCTACAATCACACCATCTGCTCCCCATCCTGCAACCTGCAATTCATACGAAGGAAAATCAAACATCGGCTATGATCTTCACGGACCCACGGAGCAATAACCGGGTTGAATCATCGCGTGACCAAAACAATCATGTAACTCGGGATGAGTAAAGTTGTCGATGTTAATCATCCCAATACTTAAAATCAACGAGAGACGAAGCCTTGGGCCACAAAAACAATGAATTTTCATGCCGAGACGGGAAAATAAATGAATATGACTAATGGGAATGCAACTCCCGATGCAACAGAGAGGCCGAATCAACATGACTGGTTCGAATAAAGTGTAGAAGTAGAGCACCTTGGTTACTATAAACAAAGATTATATTCATATTAAAAGAAGAAAAGCAAATAATGAGTACTGGTCAGATCAAATAAAACAGTTAATTGAATCATTATGATTTGAAAAGTCATGGGTTCACAAAACCAACACAGAATTTCTGCTTTAGCACATCAACAATCACAACATTTCATAATAATGGAAATTTTGGGCACTAAAAACATTATATTATTCAGGTCAAAGCATGAAAGGTGACTAATATAGGCAACAAAAAGGGGAATCTCACTGATGATTTTGTTGAATCATTGCAAATAAACAAAACAATCTCTACGGCGCAGAGGTTGCATGTATTCAATCATCCATAGATTTCAATAACAATGTAAATAGGCGACTATGAGTGACTCAACTTAGAACTCGAGGATTCAAATAAACAAAATAATCTTTTTGGGACGTGAAAGTGTAACTGCATATATTAATCATCTAGGTTTCATAACAATGAAAATCTTAGGTACTAAAAATGAGAATATTATTCAGGATAAAACAAGAAAAGATAATGTGATATTAGTTGATACAACTAACCTGCTTGACATGCTCCGGTTTTGATATGCCGAAACCAACAGCTACAGGCTTGTTTGTAGCCTGTGTAGAACACAACCGAGTTGAATTACAGCGAATAACTCAAAGCCTTTATTTGCGTATCTTGTATGAGATTAAATCATCATTATTATCAATAGCATTATCACAATTTGAGCATCTTTTACGACTTTCTCTATCATTCAATTTTAGCCCTTCACGTGATGTTGATATTAATCTACCCTTTCCTTCTCTTTCAAATGACCTCTTACAACTTTCTAGCATATATCTTTCAAAATAATTTTGGTTCATATTTCTTTCAAAATAATTTAATAACAACAACTTTCAATTTGACAGAGGGATATAATGTCATAGATTGAGATGCATAAAGAAAATCATGACCAATCTTGTTAGCCATTACAACTTTCTGTACATGTCTAATAACCAAAGCTTGTTTATTTGGTAAGTTAAAATTAATCTAGCTTAATTTTAAACAAGCATATTGCATCACACATAAAATTTATATTAAAAAATTAATTATATTTCCTATCATACATATAATTCAAAATAAAAAAATAATTTTTTTTCACATCCTACACATACCAAAATAATAACTAACTTATATCACGTCCCTCGCATATCCTAATATAATAATTAACTTTATTTTACATCATTCACAACTTTTAATAAAAAAATAATAAATATCTTCATCCAAGTTTAATTTTAACCTAGTTAAAATTAAACTTTGCAAACAAACAGACCTGCCATATGTTTACCACAATTCGCTAATACTAACCTGTATGTTTGAACTAGAACCCTAAATTAGCCTGTGATGACTCTTTCCCCCATCTCATCCCCTTTAGTTAAACATGGTGCAAATTTAAGTTACCACGGCTTGCCACATTTTTACCACAATTCGTTAACTAAACTATAAATAAAACTAAAAAATTATTAATCAAACATAAGCATTTAATAGCTAATGCCATGATTGAAACACTAACGTTAAAAGAAAGATGGTAGAATCCCAACATTTCCTCTTTATAATAATTTTATGTACTGAAAAATGAAAAATATTAGTTTCCTTGTAAAGCACATTAGGTAGAGAAGTAATATAAATGAAATCGAGCCTATTATATGGTCATACATTGACGACGTAAATAACAATAAATAAGAAAGTTCAGATAGAAAAGAAGACCTTTTTGATTTCTTGAAGCAAATATTGCACACGCAAACTTACTGATGATCGAGCACCTGTGACGCCAACAGAGCTCACCTAATTTTAAGTCATTTTGAGAACGGAGTAGGTAAGGAATCAAGTAAACAATCATTAAAAAAGTAGCAAGGCGATCTCCAATAAGCAAAAAACGATAGCATACAAGATACAAAAATCCTTCAGAAGCTTCCGCTATAGCTTTCATTCTGTCGTTAGGAGTAGTGGGCGTCGTAAGCAACACCTTGAAAAGAATGTAGAACCATTATAAAATGTTCTATGAAAAGATGTATAAAATGTTTATCATAGAAGTACTAAGTTTTTAATTGATTGCATGCATTATGCATTATTATATTTTATTTGTTTTTAATGTGAGATTAAGCAAATAATAACAAAGAACTTGATTGGGGAATTACATATGTAGTGTAAGATCAAAGCAAACCCAGAAGAATGTCCAAGGAGATGCAAGCTACAGTACAGACGAAAGTTCACTTAGACAAAGACCACGTAAATCATAGAAATTGATACAGATGAACATAAAAGTTTTTGTTACCTGCATCGAAAAATTATTCATAATATAAAATAATTAAATAAAATATTTTCTTGTAAAATTAAAAGGTAATCAAGCAGAAAGGTAGGAATAATATTGTTCTAAATAAACCACAAACTGGCTTTTGCATAAAAACAAATCAGCAAAAGATGACTCCAAGTTCTCCTAATGAAAGGAAATTAAATGGATCAAAAGACTGCCTTAGCCTAGTAAACGAGTAAAAGGAATTTCCAAATGCCAAGAACCCAAATGTGAGAATCTACAATCACCTAAAAAGTAAGGATACCTAGGTTTACTGTTGATTTTATCAATAAAACTTAAAGAAGATAAGGCCACTCTATTGGTGTGATTCTGAAACATACTCTACATAAGATTGAACAAATCCAAGCAAGAAAACTCAAATGCAATATCATCTTTATACAGAAAATAGTATGCAAATAAACTATGCTAAAAGTTTGGACATTAACCCATATAGGAATCACTGGGCCAAGGACAGATATTCTTTATGCATAAATGAATAGGCATAATTCTAGATGATTAAAAAAAAGGCACATAAGCATCATTTCTAACATCATTTCCTTCCAGCATGTAGCAACATTGCAAGATGGCACAAAGTATCTGTACATCAACAACGGCAAAGGTTCACACTTCACAGCTATTTTTATCAGAAAGCTTATGGCACAAATCACACAAACTATACATAACAAAGTAATTCTCTATAAAGATTTTAACCTTGGCCGTTCCTTTTGACAACTAGTCAGGCCTTTTGGTACCTCTAAACATCTGTTCTTGAGGTGTTAAATACAACCTCTCTCACTAGTGAAAGGTGGCATATGTCCACTAACAGTTACCTAAGTCGATTATCTCAGTCAACCTTTGGAAAAAAAAAAACTTTGAAAGTTGCATGATGCAGTTGGACAATTTGTAGGACTCCATTCAATGCCAAAAAACCACAACTGGAGCCAGCTTGTAAAGAAAAATCACATCAAATCCAAAACGAAAGATGACCTTCTCAATTTAATATTTTCAGCTTCCAAAATTAAATTGAAGAAAGCTCTTCTAGTTGAAGTAACTTCGACAAGTGGATGACTTTATAGAATTAAGACAACTTATTCAGAATAGACAAAGGCATAATGAGTTCCAAAAAAAGATGGACAAAGGAACGATGCAAGAATTTATAATTGAAATTACATATAAGTCTATATATATATATATATATATATATATATATATATATAATTAAGAGTGAAGCAAGCTACTAAACTTTTGGATTTTTCAAAATACCCAGGTTGATATCAATGGGAGTCTATGAAGCATCGATATTTTGTGAAGCCTAACGTATCTGTATCGTATCTGTATCAGATGGTGAAACTCCCCGATACTTCACCGATACGTATCCGATATGACATGTGGTGTATCAATTTTTATTTTTAATTTTTAAAAATTCGATATTCGGCCGATACTTGCCCAATACTTGTCCGATACTTGTTTGATACTTTTTGATACTTTTAATTAAAGAAAAAATATTGAAACAGTTGCTTCGGCCTACACGATAAAAAATAAAAAATATCTTATACATAAAACACAACTAATGCATAGATTCAAATGTTAAGATTAAGAGATATACTAAACTCATGCAATTGGGATTGTAAAAAATTTACGGAGAACTATGACTTTCAAGCGGTCTGCCCAGGCGTGGAAGGATTACTTTCAGGCGGTCTGCCCAGGCGGTCTGCCCAGGCACGTTAATGTTTCGGTAATAGAAAAAGAATTTGGTATCCGCAAGCAGCTGTGTCTCTCGTTTTTCTACCTCAACCATATTATCTTTGCTTCTGTTAAACACTAATCACTTTTTTTTTTTTACTTTAATCAAGCTCATATTATAAAAAAATAGAATTTTGGCCTTTTTATTTTGTTTATTTATTTAGTTAAAAACTCAAAAAGAGGATAACATATATCTACTTTGATCAGATTAGTGTATCTGAGTTTATGTCATATCATTTATATTATTTTCAATTATATGTCGTTTGTATAGAACTAATTAATTTAGGTCGAATTTAAATTAAAATTAAAACTAATTTACTAATGTATATTTAAACTCTCATCTCACTTATATAATCTATGACAGGTCGAAAGCAATTAAATAAATTTTAAAATATTATTTTAATTTAAGATTTTTTTAAAATCAATAGTTCTTGAAGGATATTTTTATTTTTTGTAGTTCAATTGTCTATAATATTTTTTTAGTGATATTAATAATGTTTAAAAAAATATAATTAATTTGAAAAAAATTTAAAAGATAATTTTGAAAATTATAACAAAATGTATGAGATATTATAATCTACTATAGATTTATATTTTAAATATGAGAATATGACGTATTATATATATATATATATATAACAGTCGTATCCTGACGTATCAGTATCCTACTTTTTTTTAAAGTTTGGCATATTATCGTATTCATATTGTATCGTATTTGTATAGCCGTATCATATTTGTGTGCTTCATAAGAGGGTGTTTATTTAGATTTTATCATAATATTATGTCACATTGTCATTATTTTTTTAGTGATAATTCTATAACTTTTTAGAAAATTATTTACACATCTCATCAAACCATACAATTGTTTTCTCTAGACAACATAACATTATGATAACATTAAAACAAACTAAACTACTCCTAAATAACATCCAAGCCCACAATAGACTGCATGAAATGTGGGTAACAATTCATGATAGAAACCTATCACAATGAATTTTGGATTTTCCAAAATAACCATGCAACTACCAACAAATAACATTCCCCACTAACAGCTGCCTGCATGACAGTTATACATAAGCTAGCCTTTTCTTTTGAACTTTGAAATTTTAAAGTTCCCAAAATACACTTATAAAATTAACTTTTATTACAGCCTTATTTTAAAAATTACTTTTTCCATATAACTTAAAAATCTATAAATTCAAATTCAAACACCAAAATACTAGGTTTTGCTTTAATTCGCGTACAAATGGCTAAGCATGAATTGAACTTTCCAACTGCAAGTCAAGCTTGAGTAATGTCTACTATTTTTTAATTAAAATAGTCTTTAAACTTAAATGAAGCTAATTATATCTATTTTTAAATATTCATCATATGTATTATTAGTTACATACATTAATATATAGGTATAAACATATAAAACTATAACTACATTTAGATATATAATAAAGTGTGCATTAATACATTAATCTCTTTAAATTATTTATCATAACATATTTGTAAAAATAAAATATTTTAATTTTTAAATTTTAAATAAGCATATTTATTCACATTGATTATGAGTAGAATAAAATTCATTTTGAGTGAGTTGATTCAAAACATAAATTTAAGTAAATTTCAAATCGAGTAAAAGCAAAGGGGTATTAAGCCAACAAAAAATGACAACCATCAAAAATACCTTTACAGATCCAGAAATACTAAAATATTTAAGCTAATATTACCTAATCATTATAATTCAAATATTTTCTAAGAACATTTACTTAAAAATTCTAAAAATTATTCCAATTATTTAGTTACTCCCATAGGAAAAAATTAAAAATATTTTATTTATTTTAAATGAAAATCTTAAAATATCCATAAAACATTGTATGATAAAGAAAAAGTATAAAAAAAATTGACATGCCTTAAAAAATATTTCTCTCAACAATGTAACTTAAAAAATTAGACTTCCACAATATTTCCCATATATTATTATTAATCTTAGTACTATTCTGTAAATTTTATTTTTAAGTCTGAGTGAGATTTTTTTATTACATAGTACACCAGAAATATTTCTCTAATTTACCCATCCTGCTTAGATCTTGGTAATGATTTCACTATTTATCTCACCATTACCTCGTGTAATTGATCTAAGGAATTTAAAGCGCGCTCACTCTTCTTAATAATTTGATTATCAATTATCGCATCATCAATATAGGTGCTTTTTTTAACTAAATGTGCACTCCATATATTTAATTTTTGGTTTACTAATATGAAAACTTTTAGGCTCTAAACTTTTCTCTATAACTTGAGTTTCGGCTTAATGTCATTTATATTTTTATTAATAAGGAGAATATCATCTACAAAAATTATACATCAAGGCACTTCATTTTGAATGTGTCCAATTAAAACCTTCATAAATAATGCAAAGAGATACAGACTTAAAACTAAGTCTTGATGTAATCTAATTATAATAGAAAAAATTTTAATCAAACTCCTTTGTGGTCAAATACAATATTTATTTTATTTGTATGTTTTCTCTTTGCAGGTCAACATTCAGCACCATATATCATTGCTAGTCTTACTACAGTTTTATAAAATTTACCCTTAAGTCTGGATGAAAATTTTCTACCGCACAACATACCAAAAGCATTTCTCCATTTTATCTATCTTGCTTGAATTCTGCTAATGATGTCATTATCTATTTCATCATCATTTTATATGATTGATCTAAGGTATCTAAAGTGCTCACTCTTTTTGATAATTTGATCACCAATTGTCACATCACCAATATAAGTATTTTCTTTTTGAGTAAATGTGCACTGCATATATTCAACTTTTGATCTACTGCGACAAAAACCTTTAGGTTTTAAAGTATTCCTCCAAAGCTCGAGTTTCACTTTAGCTCCCTCTTTAGTTTTATCAATAAGGATAATATCATCTGCGAAGAGTACACACTAGGGGTGGCAATATATGACCCGACCCGAACCCGACCCGCAAATTTCGGGTATGGGTCATGAATTTTGACCCATTTATTAAACGGGTCGGGTTCGGGTTGGGCATAATCGGGTCGGGTAGAGTTCGGGTTGGGCATTTATCAAAAAATACTCTATAAACGGGTCGGGTAGACCTGCCAACCCGACCCATTTATTAATCGGGTCAGGTTTGGGTCATGGATTTTGACCCATTTAATAAATGGGTCGGGTTCGCAACCCATTTTGCCACCCCTAGTACACACCAAGGCACCTCATCTTGGGTATGTCCAGTCAAGACTTCTATAATTAAAGCAAAACGATACGGACTTAAAGCTGAGCCTTGGTGTAATCCAACTGTAATAGCAAAATTCTTAGTCAAATCTCATTGTGTCCGAACACAAGTAACAACTTCTCTATACATGTCTTTAATAACTTGAATATAAGCAGTGCAAATTTTTTTTTTCTAAAACTCTCCAAAGTACCTCACATGAGATTTTATTATAAGTTTTTTTTCAAATAAATAAAACGAGTTGGCCTTTCAAAAAGCAATTAAAGTAAAACACAAGACAATAACGAGGTAAACGATATTCTAAAGCAGTAAAAAATAAATACTAAAGCTTTTGCAATAAGGATCAAGTGATAAATCAAAAAAAATAAAATATGAGTAGAAATGGACACAAAAATTAAATGCAAAAAATAAAGATAGAATATAGAGAATGTGACTACAATAAATAAAACGAAGTATATTTGAAAGCTCTCACCAAGCCATCTAAACCTGACGCTAAATATAAAGCTTTAAGATGTTAAGGCACAATTAAAATAAGGTATGAGTAAAACTCTTAAAAGCTAATTAAAATAATATGCAAATATTTAAAATTCAAGACAATAAAAAAAGATATTAAAACTTTGACAACAAATATAATAAATTAAAAATAAAGCAAGGGTAGATATGCACATTAAAATAATATATAAGCTTTAAAGATCAAATATTCGTAAAAAGAGAAACCATAAGCTCTTATTTTATAAAGCAATCAATATTCACATCAAACATTCAATGACAACACAAAATTAAAAATTCAAAAGAAACATATGAATTCATGAATCTAGATGAAAATCAATGTTATATATTCTGTGGTAATATTCCTTTTTAAAAAACTTATTTTTTAGACTTTCAAAAGATTAAATTTTTCCGTGATGCACGACATCACTTCACTAATTGGAAGGGAGTGACCTCGACTACAAGGGTTCTAGGGTTCAAAGCCACGCCATCGCAATTTCCTAAGTGGAGTGGAGAGATTATTGCACAATGCCACTACTATGAGAGATTTGGAGACTTTAACCAAGCCAGGATTTGAGCCTAGGTGAGGCTAGATGGGTGGATATAGGTAGGGCTGGTTACCGGACCGGTCAACCGGTTCCGGATCCGGTCCGGAACCGGTTAGGTGGCCTTGGATCCGGTCCGAATCCGGTCCGGATCCAGATAATTGGGTCGGGTCGGGTTAATCGGGTTTAAATAATTAAATTTTATAAAAAAAATTATATATTTTGTAATATTTCTGACAAAATTAACATAAAAAAATTCTAAGAAATTTTATTAACATTAACGAAAATATTTACAAATATTTTACATAAAAAATTTATTCGTCGTAATTACAAAGATTTTTTTTCGAGTACTCCTCCTCTTCTTCTGAACTATTATCCTTAAATTCGTCCACGAAATTATATTGTTGATTTCGTGACTCAGCAGCAAACCAATCCTGTAGACAGGTAAGCATGCAAAGGGTTGCAGGAGATAAACTACTTCTGTAATCTCCTACTATTCTTCCTGTGGTGGAAAATGCTGATTCAGAAACTACAGTTGAAACTTGTGCTGCTAGTACATCTCGTGCCAATGCAGATAAAATGGGATATTGCTTTGATGAGCTTTTCCACCACTCCAACAAGCTCATATCATCATCAAATTTCTCTGCGAGATGTAAATAGAATTGCAACTCGTTTAAATTTGTAGGGGCTTGATTCTGTGTTGTCGATTGCTCTCCAACAGTTGCTTTTCCTTTATCTGTAGCAACAAATCTTTTTGCCGCCGCCGATCTAAGGACGTTGAAAATGCCGGGCTTTTTCTTTATTGCTGTTTGTATTTCCACATGCTCCACATTCCTGCTCGCAACCTGCTCACTGTAATAAAGAGAAAACAACTCTTGGAGAGTTGTAAAAACTGATGCTTTTTCGGCATCAGTATTACTCCCCAAGAAATCAGAATATTCCGCGTAAAAAGTTTCAATAGCTTCGGTTCCCTGACGAGGATCAAGAATAGCAGCTACTGAATATAAAAGTGAAATTTTTTCCCAATATTTTCTAAATTTTAATTCCATGTCAGCAACAAAAATTTTTAGAATTGGATATGATCTAAACTCTACAAATTTTTGAAACATTTGAAAAACATAAGGCAGAAAAATAGATGAAGTTGGATAATAACCTGAAAAATTTTCAGTAGACTCCTTAAAAATGGACAATAATTCAAAAACCTTTTTTAAAAAAATCCAATCATAAAAATGTAATTGAAGGTTATGATTAAGTGTATATGAATTGTAAAAAACAGTTAGCAAATCTTCGTACGGTAAAAGTGATTCGAACAAACGATGGAGTGAATTCCATCTAGTTTCTACAGGTAATGAAAATTTTACAAAATTTATTCCAGCACTTACGCAAACACGTTTTCATTCACGCTTAACATTTGAATTTAAACGAATCCATTTTGCAACATGGTTAAATTTATCGATAATTAAATGTTCGGAATTAAAAGCAATAGAAATACATAAGTTAATTATATGACACACAACAAACATGAAAAAGAGAACCATAAAGAGGAAGCCTTAAAAATTGCTGTAAAAAATTAACTGCAGAATTATTATTCGAGGCATTATCCAAAGTAATACTAAAAATTTTATTTTTTATACCATAAATTTTACAAACATAGCGAATGTAAGAAAAAATGGTTGAACCCGTATGAGCCTCATCTAATACATCTAGAGATAATATTCGTTTCTGCATTCCCCACTGTCCATCTATCCAATGACAAGTAACAACTAAATAACTCGCGCCAGTAATACTAGTCCAAATATCGGATGTTAAACTAACCCTACAACTAATATTACTGAGGTGTTCGATAAGAGATTTCCTATATTCATCGTACATTGACATACAATCTTTTTTAAGTGTATGCCTAGAAATACGGGTATATTGAGGCTGTAAATATTGAACAATATATTCTAAAAATCCCTCTTTTTCACATATAGTAAATGGCTGTTCGGTTCGTACTACAAACCGAACTAAACCTCGACGTACTGTATCATTCCTAAATGCCTACGGCATAGATCCACTCTGTGGATTGAGTTGTGTTTGGGTTGGCTCTATAATAGTAGGTTGACAAGTTTTTTCATCAAACTTATGAAATCGAACTAGGTGCTTCTTAAATGTACCAGTCCCACCACCGGTACCGCCCTGTTTGTAAGAATATTGATTTTTATAAATTTTACAAATAGCGATATATTCAGGTCTCTCTGCATTGCTATTCGGTTTAATTTGTAAATCAAAAAACTCTCATACCTTACTGCGTTTCGTCCGAAACTTGTTAGAGATACTTGATGATTGAGTTGACGGGCCAGTGCCGGTGCCAACATCTCCACTTACCTCAGGATCATGTTCCGCAGATAGATCGAGATCAGGTTCAGAAGTTTCGTCAAAGTTCTCACCGAGTGCAGGAAGACGATCGAGTTCTGTAATGTACTTCGGATCTACATTCCCTCGGCGACTTGAGGAAGAACCGCCAGAGAATCGACGTTGGGAAGCCATTAAAACGTATTTGCAGATTTTTTTCACAGAGCAGAAGAACAGAAATAATTGATGAAAATTGTAGGAATTATCGTTACAAAATTTTTACTATTTATAGAAGTTTAATACATGTTAAAAAGTCTAAAATGACCTTAAAACGGTCATAATTAAATTTAAAACGANCCAGTCCGGACCGGTTCTGCGGCCCGGAACCGGTTAGAACCGGTCCGGTTCAACCGGTTCTTATTGGACCGGTTTCGATCCGGTTCCGGGTTGAACCGGTCCAATAAGCAGCCCTAGATATAAGGGAATTGGAATAGAACCCCAGTGGGTTGAAGGTAAATAAGAGGGAACACACAAGTTTCACTCATAAAAATAATGGAAAAAAGCAAATCAACAAGATGAAAAAAAGAATAAAAGAGGTACAAATTGGGGAAAATTGCAAATGAAGAAGAAGAAAACAAGAAAAAGAGAGGTGGCACATACTAAATCTATATTGTGTTTAGCAGCTTCACTCCTCAAAATCTGAGTCTCTTCTAAAGGAACATCAGGCACCACAAGCCCTGTGAACAAACAGTTGCACACGATTGTAGCAAGAAACACATAGATATATGCTACAAAAATTATAAGCAAAAGAAGAAAGAATGCAAAATGTACATAACAAAGTGAAAGACACCGCAGATATCACAAATAAGCAGTAACAAAGAAAAAAACACATCAATTTTGCAAGAAAGGTAAGAAAACCTGAGATGACTGATAAGAAACTGCAACATCATATATACTACACTTCATTTCTACAAGTCATAGACCAAAGATGCATGCACCACATTCAAAAAGTTTTATGGCTAACAAATATTTTCTTGGGCGGAAATCATGCATAGAAATAAGGGAGCATTACACTCCAGGGATATCAAACAACACAACTTTATGGTCGACTATTTTCTTGGGCGGAAATCATGCATAGAAATAAGGGAGCATTACACTCCAGGGATATCAAACAACACAACTTTATGGTCGACTATTTTCTTGGGCGGAAATCATGCATAGAAATAAGGGAGCATTACACTCCAGGGATATCAAACAACACAACTTTATGGTCGACTATAAATAAAAAATCCTTGAACAACAACAAAACCTTAATTTAAAACTGGTTGGGCTAAATTCACATGGATTTCCTTCTCCATTCAAAATTATTTAAAGTAAAGCTCTATGTGAGCACAAGTGAGTCAAGATCATGTGTAATGACCATGTCACAAACCACTTTTGATTTCCCCTCCTTATCTTTGATATTTTGTGACTTGAATTCCTCATATTTACATTCAAGTAAGGGCATGTATTAAACTATCCAAATCGAAAAAGTCAATCAAATTCATTTGGTTTGGTTTAGAATATGTTGGTTAGTTAATGGCTTGATAATTAAAGTTACTTGAGATCACTTTCATATATTTGAAAACCAAACTGATCAAATTAACCAAAATATTACGTATCATCAAATGATAATACTGTCGTAATTGTGTAATAAACATACTTCATCCTTGAATTGCATGTGTAAACTTGACTTATGTAATATTTTTATATATGATATATTGATATTTTTATGATACAACTCATTTAATCCCATTCAATATTACTATATGGGTTAATAGCAATTAGGTTCCTCTAATTTCTAAATTAACCAAGTAGGACTTCCAGTTTGAAGTACAAATAAATTATTTAGTATTAATTAAAATACTTAATAGAAAATATTTTCTCTAATTGATAGATCAATTTGAACTTTATCCTAATTTAAAATATTGACTTAGCTTTTAAATTAATCAAATTAGTCTATTAGTCAGAGAAAGTATTCTCTATTAAGTACTTCTATTAATATCAAATGACTTATTTGCATGTTACCTCAAACTAAAAGACCTTAATTAATTTAAAATCTTCATGAATTTGAATACACATAAGCCTAAACTAGAGGGACCTAGTTGCTATTAACCCTTAATAAATTTATTGTTCAACTTTCTTTTCCATGGATTCTATTTTAAATAATATTTTTATTTTTATATTTGAAGTTAAGGTAATCATTTCCTCTTGTCTAGTCATGTTCTTAATTTTTACAGTGGTGAAATCCTATAGTAATATATTATATTATTGTAAGATGGATTTAGGATTTTTGAATTTTTGGTAATAAAAAATTTAATTGAACCAAGCAAATTTATTTAGTTGATTTGATTTTCGATTTATAATCTTATTTGGTTGGTTTAATTTTTGAAATGCAAAAAATCAGTTTTTTTTTGTTCAGTTAGGTTAATCAAATTGACCAAATCAACTGAACACTGAAGCATACATTCAATGGTCTCTATACGTGAAGATGGGCATGACCAAATCCTCTTTCATCTTATCCTCTATTGTTGTCATGTTCACTAGCTCCCTTTACAATCATTTCTAAACGGTCTACTTTTGTGACCAATTATTTATGTGAGCATTCACATTTAAGACATTATCTACTGGATATTTTTACCACTTAGGCCCCGTTTGTTTAGCTGGTTAAAATTAACCTGGTTTAATTTTAACCAGGCATATCACATCACACATAAAATTTAATATTAAAAATTAAATTTATTTCACATCCTACACATATTACTAAAATAATAACCAATTTATATCACATCCCTCACATATCCCAACATAATAACTAACTTTATTTCACATCATTCACAACTTTCAATAAAAAAATATCTCTATCCAAATTTAATTTTAACCTTCTTAAATTTAACCTTACAAACAAACACACCCTTATAACTAAACAAATCCAACAGACTTAGTTTTCTTTTGACTTAAAAGTTCATTCTAAATTGACCTAATCATGTTAATTTTCTAATAACCAATTAACTAAAAGCTTAAGCTTGTAAGTTATGACATCTACACCACCGTCATTAGATCTATTGAATCCTTAGGACAGAGAGCTTGTATGCATATCTAAAACTGTGCATTCGTCACTGATCAAGGTACCTTCTTAGGTATTGTAGTCTCTCACAAAGGTATTTCTGTTGACCCTAAGAAGGTGATAGCCATTTTTGAATGGGCAATACCTAGCACTATTGCTAGACACAATTCCATATGCATAGTAGTTGATTGATTTTCAATGATATATTTTCTATCTTAATCGGAATTGTCAGATGCATCTACAATGCAACTCTTTTTCTTGACAAAATTGTGAGATTACGTGATTTGCCAGAATCGATTGTCATCAATAGGAATGTAAGGTTCATGAATTATTTTTGGAAAAACCTACGAAACTTTTTAGTCACTAAGCTTAAGTTTTCTATTGTATATCGTCCGCATAACCATGACCAATCAAAAGTTGTTAATCGAAGTGTAATGTCCTGAAAATTAGTTAGTCAAATTTATGTGTTAATTAAATGACTTGATGTAGTTTGTGTAATCCATAATAATTTAGATAATATAGATGTCAAGTTAATTATATGTGGGTTAAAATAAATTAAAAAGGTGCGTTTATCTAATAAAGACTTATATATACAGTAAGAAAATATAGAGTTAAAAGTCATAATTTAGACAATTTAATTAATTTTTTTTCCATATGCTACGGTTGGCGGAAGGAGAGCTCGGCCATGTTGATGACGCCATTCCTCTGCACTTTGCACTGCTGCTTTCAGCCATGGAGGAGAGGGAGAGAAAGTGACTTCATTCAATCCCCACTCCCCTTCCTTTTTTTTAAATTTTACTTTCTTGCCATCTACTTTCTTCCCTAACTAGATAGAGAGAGACAGAGAAAAATAAAGAGAGAACTAAAATTTTCTCAATTCCATCTCCCACCACTCCATCTCCTTCCTTCTTCTTCCTCTCCTTTCATAGCACTCCATCTTCTTCCTTCTTCTTCCTCTCCTTTCATAGCTTCTCTTCACCTCCATTTACCTCCTCACCATTGAGTGAGAAGAAGAGATAGAGAGAGAAAGAGAGAGAAGGGAGAGAAGTGAACAAAAAAGGTGATCGAGGATAGTTGGCTGCTTCAAAGGCATAACGGCAGAGTCAACAATGCCGGCGGTGGAATTGACAACGGAGGTGTGGTTGGCAGTGCTGCATCTGTGGACATAGGTGCGAAAAAGTTGTCGCTATTGAGCAGTAGCTGAGCAGAGAAAGGTAAAGAAATTGAAATGACAAATATAAATATAAATATATATAATCAATGAGATGATAGTAATTAATGAGATATTTACATTCAAGCAAAGTTTTGAAAGAGAGAACCAGAGGCTAGAAAGAAAATTTGAAGATTTTATAAGTTGAAGTCTTAGAATTAAATCGACTTAAAATCGAGGTAGCGGGAGCCAACCCAATGTGATATGTTTGCCATTTTTCCTAATGTTGTTATTCCATATTTAGTTATCATTATATTATTGTTATATTGGAATTATACTATTACATATTAACCTACTGATGTCATAATGTGATTCATGCTGATTGCTCTGATTAATATGTGCATGATGTTAATATGTGCATTTATTTATTGTCAATTTGTTTTATTACATTATTGATATATTGATGCTCGATTATTGTTATATTGCAAATTGAATATGATGTTGAAAGAATATTTTACACTATTGAAAGAAAGACGTGTCACTCATTGATATTGTTACTATTTGAAATACTGAAATTAAATTGAAAACAATACTGAAATATTGATAAGTACTTTTAGATATTGCCTATTCTACTGTTTTACTATTTACTGTTACTATAATATTGAGTTCCTCATTACACCAACTGAGAGAAATAAAACCTGTTATTGATTACTATTACTGAGATTGAGGTTCCCTATTGTACCAACTGAGGGGAATAAGTTCTTGATACTATAATGTACTGTTCTTGGCGATTTGAGGTTTCCATTGCACTAATTGAGGGGAGTAAGTCCTCAATTGTACTGTTACTATACGAATGTGGCAATAATATACAAAGTAGTTCCAAGACCCTAAAAGTAAACTAAATAACAAAAAAAGGAATTGGGATTTGAAATTCACATATAACATGATACCTATTTTATTTACTGTCATCACTCACATATTATTATACTAATTGTTTTCATATCATATTAGTAAAATATGGAGTTCAAGAGGACTCACCTCCTATTATTTTTATAGGTAGACCACAAACACCACCAAATGGTGCAAGAGGGAGAGAGAGAGAGATTACTTAATTGATAATAGTTTTGTATATTTTGGAACTTATAGCAAAACTTAGAAAGTATTTTGGTAGCACTGTATTCGATATTTTGGACTGTACATTTATTATAATTTTATTATTAATTAGATGTGCTACTTAGTTTAATTTTGTTTAGAAACAAATTTATTTAGTGATAGAAAATTTTCACTAAACTACTGAGTAGTACCCAGCTCGGCTACTGATCTATTGCATGATCTTCATATTAATTGGTCAGAGTGTGACACAAAGTCTACGGAACTTAAGTTTAGTTAATAGTAATGGTCAAAATAAGGATCTCATGATACCTCAAATCGTGTTCGCATATAACAATTCATTAATAGGTTTTCAGGTGTGAGTTTATTAGGGATTGTATCATAAGATCAACAATGAAATAAATGCTAGAAATCTTATAAGAAATTGGCAAATTGTCAAAGGCATGTGCAAGGGTTTTCTAAAGGTGATTACCCAATGGTTCGTGTTAAAAATCCCATCTAAAATTGTTAAGAAATTGTAAACCCATCAACTAGTTTTTTTTTTTTTTTTGAAATGTCAACTAGATCCATTTTAAAATTCTAAAGAAAATTTATTGAATGCATATGTTTTAGCCTTAACATTAGATTTTGAGATTAGTCTAACTTTCAATGTTTCAAATTTGGTGGTATATAGAGAGCCAAAAATAACACCTAGTGATCTATTTGAGCCTTTTTTTTATCCCTTTAGAGTGAACCTAGTTTGAGTGTCCACCAATCAAGCCTCCATAAAAGGAGCAAATCGAATAAATTTTTGATGAGCAGGAGGCATCTACAAGTATTTGGGGCTATCAACAATATTGGTTTAGTGAAAGGATTTGCCTCAATCAAATGATTCATGAGTTTTCACAAATGAGCGTAGTGGACCGATTTATAAATATTGGAGTGGTACAACAATAGAGTTGATCCTTACTCAATAAGGTCGAGTTATTCCCATCATGGAAGGAGTTGTGTGAGCACTTATAGAGTCT
Organism: Apostasia ramifera; assembly: GCA_019297695.1. Classification (NCBI taxonomy): domain Eukaryota; kingdom Viridiplantae; phylum Streptophyta; class Magnoliopsida; order Asparagales; family Orchidaceae; genus Apostasia; species Apostasia ramifera. The sequence continues at coordinate 171,441 of JAEMOT010003821.1, read as the reverse complement.
ACTATAGTTCGATTTCTCAAAAATGTGCCAGGGCACATCAGATGGATTCAGTTAGCATATAATTCGTTTATTTGGTTGAGTTCAACCTAGTTATGATTAGTCGATCATAATTTACTAATTCAAAAACATTGTTTATTTTTTCAGTTTCACATTGTTTTATTTATCATTACGGTGCAAGAGAGTTTCTAAAGTAGGGTAATGTCGATAAGTTGAAGGAATTGAATTGATAGATTAAATATCAAAAGAAAAGGGGTATGTCCTAAGTAAAAATTTCTAAATCCTTAATTTTGTTTTATTTTATTCGAAGTTCCCAAGTCAACAGTATAATCACTTGGAATGACATTCCTAGAAAATTCAAAAAAGGGCAAAGTTTGAATTCCTTACTCTTTCACGTAAGTCAAGACTTCGATTTCCATGAAAAGTTGACTACCCAAACTGAATCGTCTCCTTATAACTCAAACTGCTCCTAACACATGGACAAAATGACCCTTTTAGAAGGGACCCATCAGAAGCTCACTCCTTGTCGTTTCAACATCCCCCTTGATCCAAAAAAAAAAACTTCCTTTACTATAGCATTACGCTACAATGAATAGGCGACTCACTGCGCGGAAGACAGTATTAGTCGCCTTTCATTTTTAACTACAAAAATCACGAGTTTTCTTTCCTTTTTCCATATGTGTGTTGCACACTACCTCTAATGAGGGCACCATGATTGACCGTCGATTTATTTTTAATAGAGTTTATTGTCGATGGCTAAGATGTGACTGCATTATTTTGATCTGGATCAACGATGGCTGCGAGACAGATTTCGAAAGCTAGCTGCTGAATTGCTAACTTGGCTGATTTATTTTGGGAAGAATTTTTATTTATTTGTAGGAGTTATGTTATATTAGTTATTTCCTATTTTGCTTGTGTCATTTAGAAATGATGTTTAGTACTTCCTCATTTTTATAGGAAATCATGACATTATTTATTTTCTTTATTGAGTTACTTTGTGTAAAGGTCTATATAAACGCCTTCTTGTTATCTTTCATTTTATTAATGCTAAATGAATAAAAATTTGTCTTTTTCCTTAGGATTGTCTAATTCTGGGAAGAATCGATATCCTGAATAAAAAAAGGCTTCAACAATAGTGAGAATCCTTAAACCCCACTCGTCTGAGCTCAACTCTTTTGCATTAATTCCTCCTTCCCCTCCCTTAATCCCTGCTTAGAATTCACTCCGTTCTTCACTTGCTAAAGTCACTATCCACATACAGTCTCCTCCAAAACAAGACTTCCTTGTGATGTTTTCCTCCCTGAGCATCATCGTATCATCTTCAAAGTTCGTGGATAGCTCTTGCGTGGATGCTAAGTTCGAGTTGTACCATATTCAGTCTTTTGCTCTACGGCCTGCGCTTGTACAGTCATACTATGTGGCACTCCCCCTTGGCTTGTTAGGCTTGTAAGCCCTCATCATGCCGCCTGCGAGGATCAACTCGCGTCCTACCTGGCGCATTGGATCGTTTGCCCCCCCATTGGTTCGGTTCACAATGCCATGAAATTGCCTCTGAGCCCAGCTAAATCTCCTCCCATGGGTTGCGTTGAACCCAAGCTGGCTCTTCCATGCTGGGTCCATCCTCCAATCTCTTAGGCCAAAGAGAAATTACAATTAGATGCCTTGAACTCTCAAGCTCGAGTAATCTTCTTGAATCAATTCAAATATGGAAATCATGACCGTGCAAGTTAAACTTGAAACATTTTGTTACTACTTCCCAAAATTGAGGTCCTCCCCAAACATTGAAGCTTCTTATTCTATCCAATTAAATATAATTGTGAACATGTATACATCTCAATCTTTGGATCTATCCATCCATTTTTTAGTTATAATTACAAGGTAATAATGATTTTTTTTTGAAAGAAAGAAGATATAACAAAGTGAAGAAACTTTGTTTTAAATGATGCTGTAAGATAAGAAAATATATGATAAGCAGCATAGTAGTGTATATAAAGCAAGGTGACTTTCAGCAATTTGGTATATAAAATTACATAATTACCATGGACACCAACATTTTCTATGATAGACATGAATTTTGCTACACCTCGCTTCAGAATAGGGTTGTAATATGAAAATAGAGCAATTGGACAAGAAACATGTGGTCTTACCTGCACGCAAAGTAGAGACTACATATTTTATTTTATAACAACATTAACCATAATGAAAGTAACTTGCATACAATAAATGAAAGTTTGACACAAAAATATAATAAACATGATAGCATCGTAGCATCTCTTATCTGTTTGAATGAGTGATTATGGTTAAGAAATATACGCCATAGTAAGAGAACATCCATTTGCACAAAATGCCACGCAATTGTGACATCTGTATACGCACTTACAAGTTCGTAGAATACAAAAAAATCAATCAAATGTAAGAATGTATCAATCAATAAAACATCCTCTCCATTATTTCCAATAAAAGTAATAATAACAACTGAACTGACCGTAAATCTGACAGAAAGTTATGCAACCAGCAAAACTCCCTCAAAATCCCATGAACGGTTGTGCAGCTAAAAACAGAACCTTATCAAAATAAAAGCTACCATGAGCTATGAAGCTTAGAAAGTAGATTCAATATCAAGTATTCAAAATCCAAGAAAGTTAACAAAATGCCAGGAAAAAACACCAAATTCCTATACAGATGAATAAGAAACCATATGCCAGCGAAGTTTAACTACTTATTATGAAGTGCACTTACTGTACTCTACAAAGTGGCTTAAGAAAATAAATTTGGATGGACTGTTAAGATCATACAAGGATCTTGCATAGGTTCATCAAGTGATTATGCAAACATTTGAAAAACAAAAGGGGAGAGAGACGGGTATGAGAAGTATTGTAATTTTAAAGATATGAACAGCATCCAATGTTCTGAAAATATTTAATATTTTTTAGATGAAATTTAAGTTAAGAGAACGCAATTTGGAGTTTAATAATTGACATTTGGGATTAGGATTAGATATTTTGGAACAATTACCTCCTGCAACATAGAAATTACTGAATCAAAGTTGGTTCCTTTGGCTAGAGCTCGTGTAGAGGCAGCCTGTACTCGTATTTAAGCAGCTATTAATTAAGATCCGGATCATCGCATGTAGATCCAAAAAGAAAGTAAATCAACAAAACCTGGATGACTGGCCCATCTGCCAGCGGATCAGAGTAAGGCAGGCCCAATTCTATAATATCTGAACCACATGAATCAAGACTTTTCAATGCTTTTGAGGTGGTAGACAAATCTGGATCACCGGCAGTAATGAAGGGTATAAATGCAACCTAAAGCATCACAGTAGTATTATTATAAACCAACAGGCACCATAAAAAAATGATTCAGAAATTTAATCAAAAGCAAGACGTTGAATAGACTAAATTTAATAAGGAAACCGTAAAAAGAGCAACTGCAACATCAAGAAAAAAAAAAATCATATTATTTAACCTAGTATCATGGAACATGCTTCACCAATAGTACATGCAGTACAACTGTACAAGCAACAAAAACAAGCACTTCCATGTAGATGCGAACAAACTGTAATGCTGAATAACCCATAAAAGATGCATGCTAACAAAGATTTCTATTTCCAAACTTGTAAAATTACTTATATGAACAGAATCACAAAAAGTGCTATGGATTACCAACACACCTAGTCGCCTTAGGTGATTTTGCCGGGGAAAATGGCACGCCCCTATCCAACGATTTTTGTAACATCCACCATGAGAGTGTGACCTAATGTACTTGTAGTATTTTGATTTCTAATGGATGGCCTAGGCCACAAGAAAAAGAAATTTTTTAAAAAGATTTCTAAGCTATAGCTTCCACGAGGCTTTATCTGATAATAATTAAGAACACACGATGCCTATCAACTATGCATGTACAAAAATGACACCAATGTCAGGACAAAAAGCATGCAAAGTAAATCATACAGGCACCTTGAAAAGCTGTTACAGTTATCACCTTTGCATAGTCCTTAACTACAAGGTTCAGATAATCCAATTAGGAAGAAGCATGCACCACAAGTGAAGTATTTATGCAATTATATTTTGCATATAGTTATTGTTGAAAATCTGACATTCTCATAATATTTGAAAGATAAAACTAAAAATATATGTTATGTTGCTGTTTAATAATGCTACAGAAAAAATTTAAATAATAAATAACTATATGTCATAATTACCTGTAAGATTTAAATTTTCATATGTTATATCTCTGACTGTTGACTTACAACGTTAATACAAAAGGTATTAAAATATATATCAATCAAACATTTAACTGCTATCCATTGTGCAAGGTCCAAATTATTTGTAATGTTGTGGCTGTTTAATGGGCAACGTTCAGTCAAACGGTCATGTGAGCGTTCAAGTAGCCATTTATTTTTAGGGGCATTTACACACATGCCACCTCATAGTTCAAAACTTCAAATTTTGTGAAGATAGTAGCATATAAGTAATATTTAAAGTTTTGTGGCATGTAAGTAATTGTCCATAATTTTTGATATTTATACTGACATGAAAGCATATTAGATATATCAATGTACACATCAAATAGCAGAGATCACATGAAAAACTTGTTTTCTACTCAAATTCACATTCTTCTCCCTCATATTTTTTTCTATGCCTTTTGATTTGGCTCTACACCAAAGGGTTGAGTATAGGCTGTGTGGGAGATATTGTACCCTGAAGGACTCCCGCCAGTGACCTTTGCATGGACAGATTGTCTCAGAGGAGCCGAAATAGTTCTTAGTACTTGAGGAATGAGTTTATCTATTTATTTTAACATTTCTTGCACTATTTTCAGTGATTTCAGTCTCCCTTTTCTCAACAGTTGGAACTATATATAAAAAGAAACCCTCCTTTCTTTCACGGATAATTAATCTCTGAATCAATTACGTAGAAGTACAGTAAAAGATAATGTAACAGGGCAAAAAACCCGTAAGAATACACCCATTGCCGCATGCCAGGAAGAAATCAAATAAAGAACAAGTAGAGCACGAAAGGATCTGATGCAAAAGGAAGCTGAACAATCCATCAAATCAATATTCACCAAACGCATTTGATACTGATCATTTTCTAAAAGAAAGGGGAAGGAGGGTCCGAATGCCTACCTTGCCCTGCTCCCTTAGCCGATTGAAAGTTTCGGTGATTCCCATGGATGGTCCGAGGCTGACAGAGGCCACGGCGGGGAGAGACTTGGGCAGGGAGACGCAGTTCTGGGAGCCGGGGGAAGCGAAGGAGAGATTAGGGTTTCGCGACGGGGGTAGCAAGGAGGCGCAGTTCTGGGAGCTGGGAGGAGCGAAGGAGAGATTAGGGTTTCTCGAAGACAGCGAGGAAGCGAAGCTGGGAGAGAAAGCCATGCCAACAGAGAGAACTGACGCCTGAGTTTCTCAACGGGTTTTTATTTCATATTTTAATATAAAAAATAATTTTATTTCAATTATTATACAACTAACTTAATATTAAAAGTTACTATAATTTATAATTAAAATCTAATTATACTAAGCAATATTTTTCAAATATTATGTGCTTTACATAAAAGAATATCACAGAACTTCTGAAATGATAATTTTACTAATTATTAATTTCATAGTGTGAAAATCTTCTATTTCAATGAATCATTTACTCATATTTTTTTATTAATTATGATTTATATATATGCATATAATTATTCTTTCATCACTTTTGTAATATTTTAGTTTTAATTTACTGTTATATAAATTCCTAATATTTCTAATTTTAATAAAAAAAATTTCTCATATTAAAATAAACTTATTTATGTATTAATATTTTTACATATTTAAAAAAGAAGCTTCAACCAAAGTCAACCTAACATTGGGCTTTAAATGAAACAATATTTCAGTAAAAATAAATTACTAATAGATCTATATAATTTTTTTTTATAATTCACCTTAATTCATCTTCTTTTTTTAAGTCTCACTTGAGTGACTAATTAAAATTATAGTTATTCATTAGGTTTTTATTTTACTTTATTTTTAGTTTTTATTTTAAGAGAATTTAAATAAAAGCTTTTAAAAGATATAAATTAAAATATAATTAGAAATAAATTATAGAGACCTACAAGTAATTTGCTCTTTTATTAAAAATGCTCTAAAAACCGCAAAAAGAAATCTAAAAATCTATATGAATAAAAATGAAATCTTGCCGCAGATCGAAAGCTGAAAGCAGCAGAGCTTCTTAGATGGCTTCTCTAATGGTGTCCTCCTCCTGGATCTCTCCAGCGCCTCGTCGTCCTTCGCACGTCCCTCTGGCATCTTCCACCTCCGTCTTCCTCAGCAGCGGCGGCAGGGCCTTGCACCATCCGGCTTTGCTCAGCCTGCCCTTCCGCAGGCGGAGGGCAGTCGGCGGCGGTAGATCCCGGGGCCTCGACTGTCGCTGTTTGTTCGGCCTCGGCGTGCCGGAGCTCGTGGTCATTGCCGGCGTGGCCGCGCTCGTCTTCGGCCCAAAGAAGTTGCCGGAGATTGGCCGGAGTATCGGGAAGACCGTCAAGAGCTTCCAGCAGGTACGCTTCACTCATTCTCGTCTTGATCTGGTTCCTTCAAAACCTTCTGCTTTGTGGATTTTTGTGTAATAGGAGCTGTGATTCGATCATTCTGTGACTTATGGGATTTCTAGGGTTTTTTTCTTTTAAACGCAGCCGACATTGCTTTCATTCAATTCAGATCAATTTTACATCACTGAGTAGTAGTTTAACCTTGAAGCATTCTGAATCCATTGATTTTGATTTCAATAACTCTGCAGAGTTGGTCATTAAAATTCTAGTACTCTGGTGGTAAAGACTAGAGCTGACATTTGAGTTGAAGTCCAGTATGAGTTAATCTCACCTTGAAATTGATATCTTAGATTTCTGTTTGAGTTTTATATGGTTTGATGTATAAATTATCCGACTTCTAGTTGATCTTTGAGTTGATTCAAGCTGAGTTACTACCTGTACTACTATATGTCAACGGCCCTGTTTGGCGCGAGGACCAAATCAGGACCAAAGTGATACTAATTTAAAAAACAATAATAATAATAATAAATAAATTTTTTTAATCATTCTACACAAATTCTAATATAAAAAAATATTATTTTACTTCACATACTCAATGATTTTTAATAAAAATATATACTTTATTTCACATTCTAGACCAAAATATTCGAATCGAGTATTTTGGTCTAAGATGTAAAATAAAATTATTTTTTTTATTGAAAATTATTGAGTATGTGAAGTAAAATAATGTTTTTTTTTATATTAAAATTTGTGTAGAATGATTAAAATTTTTATTTATGATTATTATTGTTGTTTTTAAAATTAGCATTATTTTGGTCCTGATTTGGTCCTGATTTAGTCCTCACGCCAAACAAGAATAGTGTTATACTCATTCTATATACTATGAGTCCTGCTACATAGCCACAAGACTACTAAATTGATCAATCATAGTTTATGATTTTAATTCACTAGATTATCCAATAGATTTGGTGCTAATCCATTGAATAATCCAATAAATTAAGGTCTTAAATCATGATTAGTTAATTTATTGGTCAATTACTGGGGATGCATAGCATTTTTCATAAACCATATAGTACTAATAATTATGTATGGGTTATTATGTATACATTGCTTTGTTTGATAATTGCTTAACTTACTTAAGGAGTTAAGTAGCTTGGCTTTTTAAGCTGCTTAGGGTCTGTTTGTTTGTAAAGTAAAATTTAATAAGGTTAAAATTAAATTTAGATAGAGATATTTTTTATTGAAAATTGTGAATGATGTGAAGTAAAATTAGTTATTATGTTGGAGTGTGTGAGGGATGTGATATAAAGTTAGTTATTATGTTGGGATATGTGAAGGATGTGATATAAGTTAGTTATTATTTTAGTAATATGTGTAGATGTGAAATAAAGTTAATTTTTAATATTAAATTTTATATGTGATGTGATATGCCTGGTTAAAATTAAATCAGATTAATTTTAAAAGGGTAAACAAACGGGGCCTTAAAGTTGAGTAATCTTTCGAGTAGCTGCATAAAGCTCAAGCTAGTTAAGTGATCTCCTAGATAGCTTAAAGTTAAGCTGCTTAGCTTACGGCTTAAGCACATGAATCAGTTTGAGCAACATCAAGTAACTAAACTGTTATGTGAAACTATTTGGTCGTAAAATCATTTAAGCAGATTAACTTTAAGTAAATGTGAAACTGTTTGGATGCAAAAAACAGCTCAACTTTTAAGTTAAGTTGCTGAAGGTGTGCTTAAGTGCAGCCATGTATGCATATGCATGAACATATAGTCTTGTCTCTCTCAGGCACACTTCATAACATAAATGCATATATTAAATAATTTATATATGCATTTAACAAGGTAAATACAAATGCATATGCATATATCAAGTCAACTTGAGCTGAACTGATTATATTCGAGCTAGTTGAGCTCAAGTCACAAGAAAACTAAGTCAATAGTAATCACAAGAAGAATCCCCCATAAAAAACATTGATGAAGGTGAAACATTCCTTAGAAACATGTCACTTGAAACAAAGTTTGGGAATACTAAGAACTGTGGTAAATTACTTATCATCTTCATATATGGATAAATGGATGAATATTTTTCTACACAATGTTTTGATGTGTGAATATTACTATCTTAAATGATTGCACTCATCTTTGCACCTTTGCGTAATTAACTACTCGAGTCTCTACATTTTAGTCAGGACTAGCAATGGATCAACTTCTTTTTGAGTGAACAAGTTGTTTTTTCCCCCTAGCTATATAAATGGTGGGTCTAAGAACAACAATTTTTGTTATAATTATTCCGTGCATGATATTCAATCTAATTGGAATAATTGCAGTGAGTCACAATATTGAATAGTTATCTTCATTTTGAATTAGCCTTACTGGCATATACGGTAATATACCCAGCGTTACATTTTTAGTTTCATTTGTGTTAAAATTTAATGGTGAAAGTGGAAATCTTATTACCAAAACCAGTAGCAGTTGTTTCAATAGAAAAACGATATTTGCATGCTGCTTATCTGGTCTGTAAGGTGCATTACATTCCTAATTCGAGAAAAAAACTCAGAACCAATAACGGCATATCAAGTGGAACAACAAGTCAAGTTTCTGAATTGCATAAGCTAAACCTAATCCTGAAGTCCTAAGATTATAAGTGATCAATAATTTTAAGTTTTAATTTCAGGCTGCCAAAGAATTTGAGAGTGAGCTTAAGTGGCCTGAACAGGGAAGTCAGCCCCCTATTCCTCCAGAGAATCTGACTGCAGCCAAAAATGAAGAGGAAAAGAAGGAGCTTGAAGAATCAGGAACAAAGGAGACTAATTGAAGATAATAGATATACTATTCTTACTTCCTTTTCATTTGTGTAAAAATAGATTGCATGATCTGTTTTCCTAGCAACAAAATAGGATTGCATATGTGGACTCTGGATGCACATGATTTACTCAATTCTGACTATTAGCTTAGTCACTCATAGCTACTAAACAAGTGCTCATCTAGATGTGAATCATGTCTTATTAGTTTCAAGGTGTGATCCAAGAATGAATAGTGTGACAATCGAGTAAGCCATTTGAATAATCACGGTAATCAACCGAGGATGTTCATAGTTGCCAAGATATTGAGCTACCCACCTCCCAAACAAATCGCGGGACATGAACCACTCAAATTGATTTACCAATTTCAGGGTACATGTATGGACGTCACATCTTGGATTGTTTAATCTGGCTGGTTTGTATGTATCAAGTCAGATTTAGACTAACCTACTTCGGATTAATTTTGGCTTGAACCAGATCTAACTCACTGCTTTGATAGCTTCTATTAGCTATCTGAAGGTTCTCTTTCACGGAATCATATGCGGTTACCAGCTTTCCACAATCTGCTAGTTACACCGTAGCATACGTAGCCTCATAAACAGTTGTATTTCGAAGCTTTCTAGGCAAGATACGTACTTGTGTGAAATCTCTTTTAATTTTTAAATCACCTCAATTTGATGTTCTGGATTTTCTTGGTTTTATATGGTTTTTTAATAGAATATAAACTTAACCAGTTTTTTTTTTTTTCATGATTCAAGTTGGATCTAACCTGTTTGGCGCAAGGACTAAAATAGGATCAAATTGGTTCTAATTTAAAAAATAACAATAATAACAATAAATAAATTTTTTATACCATTCTACACAAATTTTAATATAAAAAAATATTATTTTACTTTATATATTCAACAATTTAAAATAAAAATATCAATTTTATTTCATATTCTAGACTAAAATATTTAAATCGAATATTTTGATCTAAAATGTGAAATAAAGTTTATATTTTTATTAAAAATTATTGAGTATGCAAAGTAAAATATTATTTTTTATATTAAAATTTGCATAGAATAATTTAAAAAAATTTATTTATTATTATTATTATTGTTTTTTAAATTAGTACTATTTTAGTCCTGATTTTGATTCTCGCGCCAAACAAAGCCTAAATGTTGAGATGTGTGATTAATGTGATAAATTAATTATTATGAGATGTGAAATATAATTAATTTTTAATATTAAATTTTACGTGTGATGTGCGATACCTGATTAAGATAAACTTATTTAATCAAATAAGTTTTTTTATTGATTTGTTTATTTTTTAAATATTGAGTTTGAAAATCCACAGGGAATTGAGATAAAGGGTACAGCATTCCTTTGTTGGTTTGATTGAAAAATAATGAAGATGGTAGGGCTTTGGTTCAAGCGCGAGATCAACTGCAATCTTCTTGAATTTTGTTGAAACATGGAATGTTTTGACAGGCATTATTTTATGAAGTTTCGGACTTTTTAAGTAATTTGGTGCAGCCAAATAGAAACTATTTGTGGTTATTGTTATTAAGGTTATCTTAGTCACTGGTAGACTCATAATAATAATTTCGAGTTAACTTTGACTCGCTCAAAATCGGTCTGATAACAGTCCTAACCAGTTCTACCTTTACTTCTTAGTTAGAGAGAGAGAGAGAGAGAGAGAGAGATTCATACTAGACAAACAAGGATCCTTTTACTTGCACTTTCAAAGCCATACTTCATAAACAAACCTGAGATTTTCTTGTTCCACCACTGCAAGGCTCTATTATACGAAAATCCTTTTACTTGCACTTTCAAAGCCAGACATCATAAATAAACCTGAGATTTTTTTGTTCACACTACAAGACTATATTAAATTTTCACAGTCATACTCCATAAACAAATCTGTGATTTTCTTGTTCACCACTGAAAGACTCTTATCATACAAAAATCTGAATAGAATGGCCAGCTTATCACATGAAGTTTCAAGGGGGTTGCATGTTTCATTGATTGGATGAGCTTCCCGCTAGAGAGAGTGGTTGTGGAACTTGTAATTTTGCAAGCCATGCAAGGTGAAGTGTAGAATCTTCGATACCCACCAGGCTTCCTAAACGACCATTTCTCTAGCTGGAGGTTCCGTTTGACGAACGGAGAAAAGGATAGATTTTGTAGTTTGGTCGGAAGCTAGAGTCGAAGAGCGTTGATGGACTAGTGAGCGAGGAAGAAGAATAAAAATGGTGACAATCGGCTTTCCCTTAATATCCCCTCGGGGATTCACTCTCTTAGAAATTACAAGTGATCAAAGATCCTTTACATATCAATGTATCCCTATTTATAGTTAGGAATGATGGAGAGGCTACGACGCTCAGCACAACCATTTTTCTACCCTTACTACACCCTTCACAGGTGGATTTGCTCCCTAAGATTTCGCTATGTGGAGCAGTGTACATCTTCTATAGCCTATCTAGCTGCAAGCCTTTAACAATTCTCCAAGAATTTTGTTGAGCTTGTCTCGAACTTATTAGCATTGGCACTTCTTGGTTGAGCTCTTCAATAGTCGAGGTTTTCCTTGCTCTGGTCTCATAGATCCAACGTAGCAAGTCCAGGGAATCACATGGACGAGCATGAACTCTTGGAATCATACGTGCATCGTATTGAAATGTTTAAACCATCTCCTCCGAGTCTTTGACTCCTTTTGAGTCACTTCTCAGTAGTTTGTTCTTTGATTCATGGTCTTCTTACTTAGTAGTCTCTAAGGATCTAGCTGCTCCTCCTAAGTCGACTGGATTGTCTCCAAAAGTTTATGGGAATCTCGTACTTTTTAAAGTGTTACCTGCTTGGAGCCTAACATTGATACCCTATGTGTACTTCATAGGAGCTCTTCTTGGGTTTCCTTATTACCTGCTTGGAGAATTTTATCATGCTTTGTATTTATGTTGATGATCTTATTTACATGGGAACTAATTGGAAGCTAATTGCAAATTTCAAAAATTCCATGATGATGGAATTTGAGATGTCTGATCTAGGAATGATGAAATATTTCCTAGGGATCCAAGTGAGGCAAAAGAAGGGAGAAATCTTCATCTCTCAAGAAAAATACTTGGCTAATCTTTTGCAAAACTTTCAGATGCAAAATTCCAAACCTATTGCTACACCTTTGGCTGCGAATGAGAAATTGAAGATGGAAGATGGAGCTAAGAAAGTTGATGGTGTAATTTTCAGAAGCTTGGTTGGTTCTCTTATGTATCTCACTCACACCCAGCCTGATATCATGCAATCAGTAAGCATGATTTCCAGGTTTATGAGTTCTCCAAGCATTTTGCATTATGTTGCAGCAAAACGAATTCTGAGATACTTGAATGGAACAACGAAACTGGGTATCAAATATGCGAAGGAATTTAAAAGTTCTTTGATTGGATTTTCAGATAGTGATTGGACTGGATCTATAGATGATAGGAAGAGTACTTTAGCCTATATTTTTTGTATTGGAACAAATGTGATTGCCTGGAGTTCAAGGAAGCAGCAAACTGTAGCACTTTCATTAGCTGAAGCTGAATATTCAGCAGCTGCTGAGGCTGCATGTGAAACTGTATGGTTAAGAAGAATCCTTGAAGACATAGGACAGAAGCAGGAGGATCCTACAGTGATCTATTGCGACAATATGTCAGCAATAGCTATGTCTAAGAATCCAGTCCTTCATGCCAGAACCAAGCACATAGAGTTAAGACTTCATTTTACCAGAGAACTATTTCAAAAGGGTGAAATTCAGCTGGAATTTCTGAGCACTCTTGAGCAGCCAGCAGACATGCTCACCAAAGCTGTTACAGCTGAAAAATTCAAGAAGCACAAAGGGCAACTCAAACTCACAAATTAAGAGGGGAATTTATGAAAAGTAATTTGTGAGTTAGTAAAGTCAGCAAATCAGTCAATTTTGTTGACTTTTTTCAGTCAAAAATTTCAGATCTGAATATTAAAGAAATGCATGACAGCTATTGTTTTGAAAATCTGTCATATTCCATGACAGCTAGACCAAACATGTGCCTCCCTTTTTCATATTTCTTGTGTGTTTCAGCCTCTATATAATGTATGGTTTTATGTAAGTTATTAAGATGAAATAATAGAGAAAATATCAAAAATCTTTTCTAGCAATCTTCTTCTTCTCTTTTCTCCAACAGACCTAAAGATTTGACAAAAGAATAGCATTAAATGGTTTAGCAGTCTCTATGACTACAAAAATTAATGTCCATCAGTTCTACATGTGCGGTTAACAACCGCAATTTCAAGGGCTTCACTATTAATACATATACATCATTTATAAAGATTCTACTAGTGCACAAATTTACATTAATATACATTCAGGTTAAGTATACCATAAAGTAGAAAACTCACAACTATGTGAATGAAGCTTTCAACCCAACTCATGTCTTATGAGTCCTAAGTCTATAATGGTTTACAGGATAAATATCACCACTTTGCCATCAGATCAAAAACATCACTTGCAATGTGAAAATTATCAATTATTATGATGATTTCTCATTTCAGTATTCAACATTTTAATCTTTCAAGTATTGGTGCTCTGTGTGGTGCAGCAGTTAATTTTGCCAGGTTTTCCGCAGATAAATGGTTGTGAAATGAGAAAAACAATTATAGTAATTTGGAGCATCTACATATATAATTTTTTAAGACAAATTTAAAAGACATAATCACCATTAAAAGAACCCTTATTGCCTTCAAAGAAAAACACAATGATCACAAAAGTGGAAGACATAATTCATACAATATGACCATCGTAGCAAACCCACAACAACAATAACCATCAAACACTTGAGCTCACCCAAATGCACAGAGTTGAACCCATGTAATCCTATTTGTCATTCTAGCTAGGCAACGAAACAACCTTTAAGTTGAATAAAGCTTTGGAGTTGGTATCCCTGATGTCAGCAAGTAGAAGAGCATCAAATTAGACTGATATGACCTTAATGAAATTTAAAGATAATTCAGGCAAACAAAGCTTGCCTGCTACTCCAAGAAGAAATGGGAGAAAGAAGACAGGAAGTATAAAACAGGAAGATGAAGACAGGAAGAAGAATCACATTCCAGCTACCTTTCTCCTCTTCCAATCCCCAATTATCTACTAATTAGGTTCTTTCTATTGACTCATTATTCCCAACAGACTCTTTGACTAAAAAAACCCATTGGGTTACTCTTAATCTATGGGCCTTACCCTTGTACTCAAAAAGAACTCTAAAAACCTCTAGGATTAAATATTTATAACTTTGTCTAGGGCATGAAATTTTTCACCCACAAGGGCACCTTGTTTTAGCTCGTACTGGTCTTCTCCATTTTTCTAGCTCTGCGCTAATTCCGCTGCTCCTTAGGCTCCTCGCTGGATTTCTTCGCTCTTCAAGTTCCTCGCTGGTTCCGCCGCTCACCGCATCCCTCCTCTAAAGGTTGCATCATAGACTTACTTCATGAATGCATATTTTATTGAAATCATTTATAGCTTGCTCACATTCTATTTTTGATTTTCTAAGCAGGCCACATTCTTATAGGTTATGCTCCAATAATTATGCTATAGTTCGTGAATAAGCAAAGAGTGAACAAGAGTTTCTATAAAGAATGCCATAGCAAGTAGAGAATACTTGCAAGAAAAATATAACTAACAAGAACACTTCAATGTTTCCAGAACTAAACGACTAAAGACGATGGTGCCTTCAAAAGATATAAATGCACAACGCTAGTCGCTAACAATGCTAGGTGAGAAGAACACGTGAGTTCACTGAGTTGAGTTGCCATGGTGGTTGCACCAAGGCCCACCCTCTGTTTGAATTGAACCACAATAAACAGAGAAAACAAAATAAAATGCCAACAAGAAATAGTTTCCAAGATCGAACTACTACTTGATATTGAAGAGTTAAACTAGAAGCTAGAAGTCACCCCAATCTAGATATACTAAAGGAACTTCAGCAAATGCAAGAGAAAACAACAGAAAAGGACTTTAGAATGTCTCAACACTAACAAGGGTTTTTCAGTCATTCCCCATGAGTAAAAGCTAAAGACTTAAGCAAGATACACAACAGTGACCTCATTTTTTACAGTATACATATAGCAAAAGAGGTAACCAACTCTATGTTTATCGGGCATTTCTTCCCATATAACAGTTTATGACTTGTTTGGTACCAGTGAGATCTGAATTTCAATCCCAAGAATAATTAACATTGCACTTAGAATACAAGCATTCTAATTTAAAAAAATATAAGCATTCTCAACCAAATCTGATAGATGGTATCAATAGCTAATTACGATGTCAATAAACTTGGCGGAATTCCAAATTTTCCTTAAAAGGTAATAACTGAAAGATGCATGAATTAGAAAACACAAAAACATTTGCATGATTCTGGAAACATACCTTTTCCATGTTGGTTTCGCTGAATTTCCATTGCCGGTGGGATTGTTATCGGGGGAATCAACATGCTGCGGTAGGACATCAAGCAAAAGAGGTGAATCCAAGACCATTAGTGCAGAAAGGAATAAACAAGAACTAATGTTGTGGTTTTGCTCACATAATTTAGGGCAGTTTAATAAGATCTGGAAGGTTATGGAAGCGGCGGCCGCAGGGGAGACCTGAAAACGACAAATCATAAGAAAGTATACAGCCCGCAGAAGCAACCCGACACAATACACAGGGAGAATCTCACACTGAAGGAGATGGTCGGAGAATCTGGCGAACGCCATTGAGGCGCTTAGCCGCGAGTCGACCCGCTGGAAAAAACAATAGGGGAGAGGGAGAGGGAGAGGGAGAGAGAGAGAGAGAGAGAGAGAGAGAGGAAGTGGTAATAGAAACAAGCCACCAAGGAAAGGGACCTTTTTCGGCACCATGAATAGTGACCACTTAATTGAGAACACGTCATTGGCTATGACGTGGCAGTTCAGTGTTTTAAAAAAATTTTTTGTGGCAGTTCGGTGTTGGAGATTTGCATATGTATGTAACAAATAATAGAGAAATAAATATTTTATTAAAAATATTATTAGAATTGACATAAAATTAATTTTTACCTTTAAATTTAGGGTAAATTGCATTTAAGCTTTTGAGATTAAAAAAAAACATTACAAATTAGTCCAACTTAAAAGTTGTAAAAATACTATAATTTAGCTCCAACTAATATAAAATTTTTAAATTTTTACATTCTAAGATTCTTTTTAATTATTAAATTTTTAAAGTTTTTAATATTACTTTAAAATATTAATATATTTAAATTTAAATATGAATAAGTGAAATTAATTTTAAATTTTATTAAAAAATATTAAAATTTTTATTTTTAAATCTTAAAATTAGAGAGAGAGATCAAGACAAAGGGCAACTGTTTAAACTGATAAGAAAATGATTATATCTCACAAATTTTATCAGAAAAGTTTAGCAAAAAAAACAAAATTCTAATAAATGAGTAAAAATTATAATATTTTTTTATAACTTTAAAGGCAAAAATTGCAACAATTTGAAATGCCTTCTCAGGAGCTCAAATGCAATTTACCCTTAAATTTATATAAACCATGAAAATAATATTTGAAGTTTCAAACCTAAACTGAAATGAAAAAATTTTCCTAATTTCAGTAGAAATTGATCTAAAAAGTCACAAAATTTCAGTTTTGCTGAAAACTGGCGAATTTTGATTGAAAGTATCCAAACTCAACTAAAACTCGATTAAAACTGTTAGAACTCATCTCTTTAAAAAATGATATTTAATATTTATCATATTTAAATTGAATTTCAAATTTATAAATTTTAAATAATTTATAATAAAACCGAAGCTACTAAGACTGAAACTGTTGAAACTGATACTTTCATTTTGTAACCGATATCGAAACCAAAACCGAATTTTGAAACCTTGCCAAAAATAACGAATTAAAATTTCAGTTTAAAATTGTAATAATTATACATGCCAATCTCAAGTTGCCCTCTATACTCCTATTCTTGATCAGAACTTGAAAACTTGTACAGAATTTCCATTATATATTGCATGACTCAGGACTTAAATGCATGGTTGCAACAAATAGCACATAAATAATGAAAATACAAATGAATTTCACATTATAAATTGCACAAAGGAAATTTAAATTTATATTCATAATTTAAAGAAATAAAAAAAAAAGTCTGGCATCAGAAGAAGTCTGTACCATTAGCAGCCTCACCTTTTATCTCAATGGGATGTGGAACTTGTTCTCAATGCTTCCTTTCTTCCTTTGGCTCCAATGAGAGGGGCCTGATTTCAACTGGAATGAAGCCAGCAATGACCTGCAACTCGAGTTGAAATCTTAACCTTTATGCCTGCGGCTTCCTGCTATAACAGATTGAGTATTGTTGTTGTCACCGGAATTAACTTCTCTTTCGAAACTACGGCCAGCGACGTCATGGTCATGGGGATGATCCAGATATTGGTTCGTTTCCTGAATGTTACTGTCATGGCTGCTATTGGTTGCTGCTGAAAATGTCACTGCAGATTCAGGCACCAAGAACACAGATGAGGGTTGTGGTTGGTCAGCAGTTTTGGTGTCGTATGTCTCTTGTTTCTCGTCAGTGTATGAAATGCCGAATCTTTGACTGTGTGTAAACGCTGGACAAAAGTCCTGTGTGGGTCGAAAGAAATTCGATTTAACTAAGAAATATAAATATGATGATTAGGATGAGGGTCACAATACAAATAGAATGGGCCGGAGAAGAGAAAAGTAATCTGAGATTAAGGCTTTGTGATTGTAGTTGCGGTCGTATCACATGTGACTCCAGACAACCATGTTTAGTAGGAAGGACAACATCTAATACTTCACAAATACGACTTATTAGTGTTTACTACCAGATGTACCATGTATTTATAAAGCAAAGAAACATTTCTGAGATCATAAGTTCTCCTAAGTCGGTGGAAAAGGAGTTTGCTTGAGTATTAAAGGATTTCAGATTCGAATCTCATTAACATCACAATTTCCAAGTCGAGTAGGAGAAATTACGGTTTTAGGTAAAATAAAAAAAAAGTGTGAGATGGATTATGTTGGTTTGGACCCAAACAGCGACTTCATAATTCTCCATAGAACAAAGATTATGTAATAAATAAAAATAAGAGCTCCATAGTCGAAAAAATGACCAATATACAGCTCCAAAGTAGATTTGTGCTTAATTCACTATATAGTTTAGTAGATTAAAACCTAAACTGACTTTTATTCTATGTATCAATCAATCTTGGAATTATGTAGCAGAATTTATATAAAAAAAACATGAAAAGTTTTTCCCTAATACAAGACTGATAATTATTCTTACATGCTGACACTGAGGTGTACCTTTATAAAACTTGAGGTGGAAAAGGAATCGACATTTGACTGTTGAGAAGGTGTCCAATCATCTACTCTCGTTTCATTTGCTTCGAGATAATTGGAAGAGATACTGGTAGATGGAACTCTCTGTCCACTGTCCTTGCAGAACGCTCCGAGATAGGAACAATGCTCGTTAGCTAAACCTATTTCAGGAGTAGCAGGCAATAAGTGACCTTCTGTGTTGAAAATGTACCTGCCAAAAAAGTTGGTTCATTTCAATGGAGAAGAGCAATCCTCTAACTAGTTTGGCATCAAAACTTTGATGCAGTTTTACTCGTTTATTTGTAATTTCTACAGAAATAGATAATATTAGGTGTTGTGAACAGCTTACTTGTATGGCCCATTCTCAACCATGTTATCTGGTCCAACGGCAAAATCGAAAAGAAGCCAGAGATACTTCACCTGGGAAGTGCCATAATCAATCATCATCAAAATTCTCCCAATAATCTCCCATTATTGAATTAGCTTTATGGATACTTATTCACCAATCAATTTTCTTTGGAGTGGCATCTAAAGGCAATTATAGTTTGAGCTTTATGGACCCCAAAGCTCTCTATTTATATTTAAACATCTTTAGAATATTTTGTTTGATGATAATTGATTTTTTCAAAATTTTGATGGTAGATAAAGCGATGGATCTCCCCAAGAGAATGAAATAGGACCTTTTAATGAAAAAACATATATAATGATGTAATATAAAGAATTGAAAAAATATTTATTAAATAATACAAAAAGTGCATTTACATACATGCCATCCAAAATTTTAAATGTTACACCATTTTTCAAATACATACCACTACATAGCTTAAATTTTGTAACGAGTGTGACATGTAGATAATACTAAAAGTTTTGTGTAGTATGCTAGTAATTATCTCACACAGACACACACACACATATATATATATATATATATATATATATATATATATATATATATCTATAATTATAACTAGCAGCAATGAATAAAATGTTGGCCTGAATTGCAAGGAATATATATTACTAAACTAAAATATTGTTCCTTTATTATCATAGTTTACAGCACTCATGTTTATGCATGGTTAGATTTATATATAGATAAAGATAAATAAGTAAAGGCAACGCAATAAACATCCAAATACAAATCTGCATGATATATTCTTAGAAGAAATAGTTTATGCATATTATTATAAGTGGAATCATGTAGTCCATGTAAACCAAAGGTGAGATGGTGTTTATTAATTAGTGCATGAAACTACATCATTTTTTGTAAGATTCTCTTATTCCTCCCAATAATTTGGGAAAGGATACTCACAACATGGATAGGAACCTTCGACTGTTGGGGAAAGAGTGATAAGTCCCATTTTTGGCACAAAATAATGAGGAAGATATTTAGGGTTAGGTTGAGGGTTAAACTAATCCAGCCAAGGTCAAAGTACATAAATAAAGGTGATGAAAATATGGTGAGAGATAGTAAAGTGAGATATCTACTACTTTGGAGGTTTTAAAACTAAATAAATAATTTTAGGGTTTTAATAAGTAAGATTTATAATGCACTATTGCCAGGTCTCAAGTCCCGAATGAAAAAAGCAGAGGATTGCATTAGGTAGTCGCTTGTCTAACAAATATGATATAAATGTTTTAAGAAATTACAAAAACTAGGACGCTTCCTGAACGCAACGCGCTATATTGTCTAAATATAGTGAAAAGCGTGCGAGGGTCGCTGCATCGGTACCAGGGTGTAGTGATAATTGAGCAAAGGTTTTCACATTATGGACGGATATGGGTAAAGAAGCAAGTCCAAGGCACTAAGATAATATTAGTGACTTGGAATATAAGTACCCTGACATACAAGCTTATAGAATTTGTGGATATTATAGTTCATAGGAGAACTAATATTTTGTGCATTCAAAAAACGAATTGGGCAGAGGAGAAAACAAAAAAAAAATTAATAGCTTAAGCTTCAAACTTCGATACTCTAGTAAGAATATAACCGAAAATGGAATAAGAATTATTTTCGACAAGAGTTTGAAAAATCATATAGTAAAAGTCAAAAGGAGTCTTCAAGAACATAAATTGATTACTTATAAAAAAATGAGATCACTTGGACTGCAAATGTTGTATGGTCATTCCAAGTGAATACTTGACTACTCAACATCGATTAGTGATCTTAGATTTTAAGATATAGAGTTAGAGAAGGAATAATAAGTCAAAACAGTGGCCTCAAACTCAATTACATAATTTAAAAAATGTGAATAAAAATATCTTTAAGAAGACAGTTCCAGAACATGAGCAGTTAAACATTGAAAAAAAATTTGATTTTATATGATTGAAGATTGCTAACTACATCCGTAAATTTACAAAGAATATGCTGGGAGAATATAAAGAAAAAGCTTCAAACAATAAAATGCTTGGTGGTTGAAGAAAAAATACAAGAATAGATTAAAGAAAATATATGTTACAAAATTTGGTATAAATGCAAGGCAAAGAGAGTTTAGAGAAGTATAATATTACGTGACAAGAATTCAAGAAAATAGTCTGTAATACAAAGAATATGATTTTTTATGATTTTTATAGGAAGTTGGATACTAAAAAATGAGAAAAATACATATTTAGGTTTGCCAAAGTAAGAAATAAAAAAACTAAGAACCTGACTAGAGTAAAATACATTAAAGATGATGATTAAAAAGTATTTTTCAAAGAAAAAAATATTTAACATAGTAGATAAGTTACCTTGAGAGACTCTTTAATAATGGTTATGATAATACAATTGACTTTACAGATTTTAGCATTCAAAAAAAGATAAAAATTGCTTTTACATCTGTTGTATGAGTAAAGCTGAAGTTGAAGGAGCTTTAAAGAGGATAAAATATAGAAAAGTAATACAACTGAATGACATTCGAATAAATGTTTGAAAATGTATGAAAGATGGAAGAGTTTTGACTCATTAGGTTATTTAACATAATTTTAAAAGCTTAAAAATGCCAAATGAATAGAAAAAAAGGTACATTATTCTCTATTTATAAAAATAAAGGTGATATATAAGATTGTGCTAACCATAGAGGAATTAAATTAACGGGCTATTCTATAAAAGTTTGGGAGAGAATGATAAAGTATAGATTATGTCGAGATACTAGAATATCATAGAATCAGTTTAGTTTTATATCAAACAGATCTACTACGGAAGCCATTTATTTGTTGAGAGATTTAATGGAGAGAAGTTTAGGGAGAGAAAAGAAAATTTGAATTTAGTTCTCATTAATTTACAAAAAACTTATGATAAAATTCTAAGAAAAGTGCTACAGAGTATTTTAGAAAAAAAAGAATTGCACTGCTTATATATAAATTTTTTAGGATATGTATAAAGAGGCTGTTACATATGTTCGAATACAAAAGAGTTTAATTAAAAATTATTTTATTTTAGTTGGACTACACTAAGATTCAATTTTAAGTTTATATCTCTTTGCATTAGTTATGAAGATTTTGATTAAACACATTCAAGAAAAAGTGCTTTGGAATATTTTTTTTGTTTATGACATTGTCCTCATTGATAAAACTAGAAAAAATACTGAGATGAAATTCAAATTATGAATAAATACATTAGAATCTAAAGATTTTATCTTAACAGATCAAAAACTAAATAAATGAGTGTAAATTTAATCAACATAAAAGTACTTATAGTGAGGAGAAGACAATTAATAATCAAATTATCAGGAAGAGCGAGTGGTTTAGATATCTTGGATCAATTATATAAAATAACAGTAAAATAAACAGTAATAATATTAGCATGATTCAAACAGGATAAACAAAGTAGAGAAATGCATCTGACATATTGTACAATAGAAATTTTTTGGTTAGACTTAAAGGTAAATTTTATAGAACAGATGTTAGGCTAACAATGATATATGGTGCTAAATGTTGGTCTATCAAACAAAAATATACAAATAAGATAAGTATCGTAAAAATAAAAATACTAAGGTGAATGAGCGGGTATACACAAAAGGACAAAATAAAAATAAGTAAATCCGGAAGAAAGTTGAACTGGCCTCAATTGGGAATAAGCTTAGAAGGAGCTTATTTAGAATATATAATTTGTAAGTTGTTATAAACTCCAGTAAGAAAAGTTGAATTATTGAATTTTGCCTATGCAAAAAGAAAAAAAAAACGAAAAAAAGGCATGATAAGAAATTATAAAGAATAATTTTACAAACTTGGAGCTGAAAGAAGATTTATTATTTGATAGAGCGAAATGAAAATAAAAAAATTCATGTAATTGACCCCACCTAGTGGGATAAAATGTTAGTTTTGTTGTTAATTATTGTTAACAAGATTTATAATACTTTAGGTGTTTTAAATGTAAATATAAAGCTTTAGGGATTTAACAAGTAATATAGAGAGCTTGTGGGTGACACAGGTGAATCCCCTTTATAGTTTACACAGATCCCTTTATATAACCTTAAGCCAAGCTCATAATTTCAAGAATTCAGAAAAACCCCGAAGGCAACTTTTTTGTATGCCTAAACCCGCAAACTTTAAATAAATATTGTTTGTTTGCCATTACATATTGCTATCACGACAATAATATCATCTCTTCACTTAGTGTATCTTTTGTCCTTCATTGCATGGATTAAGGATGCCTCTAGCCAAATCCCATAATTGTTTTTTTGATAGGTACAAATTCCATAAATTTATTTGAATAACTATTAGTAAACACTTCTAAATGCTAGCAAATCAAACTATATCTCACTGTTTCTGCAAGGAAAAAGCTCTCCATGTGGTCATCCTGCCTATGTGATTCTACATCTGCTATATGGCAATACCCACAAGGGCATCGAGTACCATACTGGAGGCTAGCAACCATATCTCGTCCTGCATCAAGATACCTACAGGAATAAACATAACAATATACCATAATCTGAAATGACATCATTGAAAGACGCTGCATCTCAAAGAACATTATGATTATTGAATGACACATGCTGAAGAACGCTTCCTGTCTAGAGAATAATTTGAGGAGAAAGTTCTTTAAATCATGTCCAGAAAATGATATTGGCTATATCAAGTTTTCAACAAAACAAGCCTTGTCCTGAAAACAAAATTATGAAGAAGTAAACATTCCCCGACGCTCCTTCACAAACACCCAACAACCACACACGACACAACAGCAACAAGAAGAACAAAACCCAACCTCACTTACCAATAAGGATGCAACTAAAAAGAGAGCGTTTCTATGCTTGCATCAGATCTTTCATCATCATCATAGGCTATTTAAGGTGTCAAAGATTTTGTACCTGAAAATATTTTCATGCAATCCATCCACTTGCCCACCCCCCTACCTAATATTCAATAAATAAAAACAGATAAAAAGTGAAGCTAAAGAAAGCATCAGACCGACCTATAGTCTCTTGTTGCTTTGAATAACCAATATGTACTTTCTATCAATTCTGGGCGGAGTGGGTAGCTTCTCTGACCAGGCTGAAACAGAACAAATGACTAAAATAAGTGGAGGAATCATACAATGAACACGATCAAGTTTATAAGAAAAAGAGGGCATGCTTTCCAAATTGAGGGTTTCAATTTACAGCCAAGCGATCTAAAGTTAGGGACCAAAAGAGTTCATTTGTAGACTGGTAAAGGATTGACAGTCCTAAACAACTAGAAATGATAATTTCATGCTCTTTCTGATGAGTAGCCCAATGACAGAAGACAAATGACTACTAATTATCGCTAAAGAGAGAGAGAGAGAGGGAGAGAGAGGGAGAGGGAGAGAGAGGGAGGGAGGGAGAGATTAGAAGAGGGGATGAGGAAGAAAGGGAACAGACAGTGACTTGGGATTAGAAGATGTTTGGGAATATATGATAAACAAGAATAATAAACTTGTAGAGTTTCAATTTTAGACATTCTCTGAGCTATAAAAGAGCTCTACCATTCGATTAAGTTAATAATAAAGTAATATAACATTTGCTGGCCGGGCGAATTGATGTTCTGTTCAGGCAACTGTCCACTTGAACTTGTTGTTTTTGAGCCAATTGAACCTAACTCGAAATATTTTTAAGTCATGATTTTGCTTGAAATATGACTCAAAATCAATCTGTTCAACTTCAGTGCGAGTGAGTTTGAGGTTGATTATTTTGTCAATCTTAATGTCAACCTCATGTCAGTGTGCCATCAGCAAGCTGTCGTTGCTTTTGCATAGAACGTTGCTCCAAGGTGGTCACGTCATTTTACCTTGCGTCTGATGTTGACATCAATTTGTTGGTTTTGAGGTGTCGATGTTTGGAGCATCAATTGTTGGGGTGGTCATTATCTAAGGAGTCAAGTTCAATCGTCAACATTTGGGATAGTTTGAGCCACAAGAAAAAGTGCAGACTTTATGGGAGACTTCCCAATTTGATCCCCAGATAAAGTATGGCTCTGTTAGATGCCAAGGACATATTATTGTTGAACTGGTTCATATTTTTCTTGTTTAAAATTTGAATATTTTAATAACAAAGATTCAGGGCTATCTGTTATAGTACTTGATACCTTTTAATTTTTTTCACTGCAGTTGGTTTTGGCAATCATTTGATTTTCTATCTTTAGTTATAGTATTCTTTCTCTGCAAAGAAAACTAATATAAATTGCTCGAGTGATTAGGAGTACAAAGATTTTGATGAATTGAATAAAGAATATTGCCGCCCAAAATTTTGTCTTTCCTCTCTACCTCTCCGCCATTCTCCTCTGCCATTCTACCTGGTTCTTCTTTTGTCTCTCGTCTTCTTCATCATTTTTCCTTTCCTTCCTCCAATTCTTTCTCTTGTTCTCTGTTTCTTTTTACACTTTCCTGTTCCAATAAACAAATCTTAAAATATAAAAGACTTTGCAAAACATATGCACCTGGATACTGAATGAAGCCAGATTAAATCCCTCTGGTGTGAAGCCATATTTCTTCCACACACTAAAGAAAGCAGCATGCGTCCGAATAGCAGGATCAATATCCCCATACAAAACCTTCAAAGAAAACTAAAAAATGACTATTCCCCCAAAGAAAGAACACAACTTTCAAAAAAAAATTATAGGAGATAAAAACCTGAAGACCAGGCCAAAATGCCTGCAAGCTATTAAACAATGGCCAAACAGTGATGGCAGAGTTCATATTTACTTCCACATACCTGAAGAACATTATAAACTTCACAAGTCAGTTGAGAAAACAACACAAACAAACTACATTTATGACATGTAGCAAAAACACATTACCAAGGATCATGATACAGATAATGCATGGCAGCCTTGTAAGCTTCCTGGAACATAAACAAGTACTCCTCATCTCCAAATAACAAATAGGCCTGTAATAGAACCGAAAAAGGTTATAGTATAAAGTGCAGAACTCAAAGACAGGTATAATACCTATGCAATTATAAAGCTGTAGACTTTTATGTAACTGCAGAATACAAAGACAGGATAAGGCGGTATTCTTCTTGGAGAAAAGGAAGAAAGAAGAGGAACGGAAGCAACAAAACCTTGAGGGAGGTCTGTGGTTAAGGGGATTCAAAGGAGGGAATTAGATTGATGAAAAGCAAGCACATGAAGGAAACATACTGCGTGATCAGGTTCAAAGCTTAGATAAAGGGTTTCACATGTGTATGTATTTGGCTTCTGTGATTAAAGATATAAAGAATGACATAAGTGATTGAAACAAAGGGTGGGGATGCATAGTCAGCAAGAGCTCTACTTCGCCGAAGAAGACAGGATGAAAGGGACAGATAGTAAGAACAAGGACCATCATCATGCTCTTCAACTTCTGATTTGCAAGTTGATAAAAAGTTAAGACAGAACAGAAAACTTGGGGAAGGACAAAAAGAAGATATTAAACCTTAATCTACATCTACAAAGGTTGTAGTGCTGCTTTAGCCATGCTATTTTAACACCAATCCAAGAAGAAAATTTTCGTCTCTTTTATTTGTTAAACTGGAATTTGCAGCTGTCAAGTATGCATGTAAGCTGCTACTTAGTGTATCACAGTCTTGACCAGAATGAGTGTTGTGATTTCATATTGCACTACTTTGAAAATGCTTTCCAGTAGAGAACAAAACATCTTAATTTTGAAGAAATTAGTCATGGCCATTAACATTCAACCCTTTTTGTATGTGACTGCAGAAAATAAAAAGATATTATGGTTATGTTGGTAACTGCTGATGTATGATCACACGCAATGTCAATTATCCAAGGGAAAATGCAACATCTGATGACAAGCATTGTCAAAGAGAAATCGGTTAGTTTATGCGCAAAGATTAAATTAGTCATCTTGTCACATCTACTGAGAGGTTATAGCACTACTCCTTGAATCACTTTCAATTTCCCATTTTAACACACTATATAAAATAGCACCCAATTTCATCAAACGCACAAGCATGAAAATATATCATAACTAGTTTAACTTGCCTTTAGAAGGTACTCATAAAAGGAGTCAATGCTCGTACCAATACCAGCATCCTGCAGAAAAAAAGATAAGATTGACTCAATATCTCAATATAGCTACAAACCTACAAAACAGATTCAGTAAATGCAATATTTTAGTAGCATTTATTAAAACCCCCACAGCAGCTGGCATATAAAATTGAGAATTACGTATAATGCAAGCTTGATGTACACAAGCACACAAAATTGAAAGAACCAAAATGGTTGACCTTTCATAATTAATTGTCACGTTCTTCTTAAAACAGGGCTT